>PVJS01018871.1:0-11612 GCA_004027185.1 Glis glis | reverse complement strand
ATGAATTAAAGACAGCAATAGAAACTAACTCTAGTAGGCTCGACCACAAGGAAAACAGGGTATCACTCTTGGAAGACAGTTCATTTAAAATGAAAACACAGTCAACCATATACAGAAGATATTACAACAATACACCCTGGCCATCCAAGAAATACAGGACAATACAAGATGTCCTAATCTAAGGATAAAAGCCATTGAAGAAGTTTTGGAAGCACAGACCAAGGGTATAAGAAACCTCTTCAAGGAAATAATTGGGAGGCGAAGACCGGAGGATCCGGGTTCGCGGCTAGCCTCAGCTACTTAGTGAGGCCTTCCACAACTTCGTGACACCTGGTCTCAAAATAATGTATAACAAATAGGGCCGGGGGTGTAGCTCAGAGGTAGAATGCCCCTGAGTTCAATCCCTGGTACCACAAAAAAAAAGAAAGAATTTGGACATTCACATACAGGAGACATATAGAACACTGTTAAGACAGGACTAAAGAAGGACCTCCCCACACCATGTAATAATTAAAATGACTAACAGAGGCCAAAGAATGAATCCTAAAAGCAGCAAGAGCAAAAGAATGGGTGACATACAGGGGCAAAACAATAAAAATCACTCCAGACTTCTGGACCCAAGTCAGGAATGCCAGGAAGGATTGGTATGAAGTACTCCAGATGCTGGAAGAAAACAACTTCCAACCAAGACTGATATATCCAGCAAAGCTATCATTTAAAATTGATGGAGAGGCTGGGTGTGTTGGCGCACGCTTGTAATCCCAGTACTTGGGAGGCAGAGACAGGAGGATCCAGGTTCGCGGCCAGCCTCAGCTACTTAGTGAGGCCCTCCGCAACTTCATGAGACCCAGTTTCAAAATAAAGTATAAAAAAAATAGGGCCGGGGGTGTAGCTCAGAGGTAGAACGCCCCTGAGTTCAATCCCCGGTACCGAAAAAAAAATAAAATTGATGGAGAAATAAAAATGTTCCATGATAAGCAAACACTTAAAGAATTCATGAGGACCAAGCCAACGCTAGACAAGATCCTAAAAGAAATAAACCACAAAGAAGGAAAAACAAGCAATTTTCAGAACCACAGGAGAGGTGAACTCCACCAGGTAGGCAACTAAACAAGGAGATTTGTCACTACAGCAAACAGAAAATAGAACTCAAAATGATAGGAAACAAAAATCATATCTCAATAATAACATTGAATGTCAAAGGGCTCAACTCCCCAATTAAAAGGCATAGACTGAACACCAGGCGTGGTGGCGCACATTTGTAATCCCAGTACTTTGGGAGGCGGAGACTGGAGGATCCGGGTTTGTGGCCAGCCTCAGCTCTCCCTCTCTCTCTCTCTCTCCCTGTCTCTCTTTCTCTCTACTTAATGAGGACCTCCGCAACTTCGTGAGACCCGGTTTCAAAATAAAGTTTAAAAAATAGGGCCGGGAGTGTAGCGCGGAGGTAGAACGCCCCTGCGTTCAATCCCTGGTACCACACGCAAAAAAAAAAAAAAAAAAGGCATAGACTGGCATTGTGGATTAAAAAGCATAACCTAACAATATGCTGCTTACAAGAAACTCCCCTTCTAGCCAAAGATACTCATACGCTAAAGGTAAAAGGATGGAAAAAGATATACCATGCAAACGGAGATCGAAAACAAGCAGTGGTAGCAACGCTTATATCTGACAAAACAGACTTTAAGCTAAAACACATCAGAAGAGACAAAGCGGGACATTTCTTACTAATAAAAGGAATAATCCAACAAGAAGATATAATGATAGTAAATGTAAACATGTATGCCCCAAATGTGGGCGTACTCACATTCATAAAACAAAGTCTTTGGGACATAAGGTCTCAAATAGACCCAAACACAATAATATTGGGAGACTTCAACACACTACTCACGCCACTAGATTGAACCTCTGGACAAAAGATGTATAAAGATTCTTCAGACCTAAAGAAAACTATAGATCGAATGGATCTAATAGACACATACAGATTATTTCAACCAGCAACACCTGAATACACATTTTTCTCAGCTGCCCATAGAACATTCTCCAAAATAGAACACATCCTGGGTCACAAAGCAAGCACCAGCAAATTCAAAAGATGTGATATAATTCCCTGCATCTTCTCAGATCACAATGGAATGAAAGTGGAAATTAACAACAGGAAGACAAAAAGTAATCACAGAAGTACATGGAATTAAATGAAAATAGAGACACGATATACCAAAATCTATGGGACACATTGAAGGCTGTGTTAAGAGGAAAATTTAGAGCACCGAGTGCCCACATAAGAAAAACAGAAAATATCCAAATAAACAACCTAATGATACACTTCAAGGATCTTGAAAAACAGGAACAGTCAAAGCCCAAAGCCAGTAGAAGGTGGGAGATAACTAAAATCAGAGCAGAAATTAATGAAATAGAGAATAAAAAAACAATACAAAGAATCAACAAAACAAGAAGCTGGTTCTTTGAAAAGATTAACAAGATTGACAAACCACTAGCTAACCTAACCAAAAGAAGGAGAGAATCAAACCAAATTACCAAAATCAGAAATGAAAAAGGGGACATAACCACAGATAGTGGAGAAGAAATCCAGAGGATCATAAGAAACTATTTTGAAACTTATATTCCAATAAAATGGAAAACATGGAAGAAATGAAAAGATTTCTAGACACATACAACCTACCTAAATTGAACCAAGAGGATATAGAAAACCTGAATCAACCAATAGCAAGCACAGAGATAGAAACAGCAATAAAAAGTCTTTCATCAAAGAAACGCCCAGGTTGAGATGGTTTTCCAGCCGAATTTTACAAAACCTTTACAGAAGAACTAAAACCAATACTTCACAAACTATTCCGTGAAATTGAAAGAGATGGAATTCTTCCAAATTCCTTTTACGAGGCCAACATCACATTAATACCAAAGCCAAATAAAGATACCTCAAGAAAAGAGAATTACAGACCAATATCAATGAATATAGATGCAAAAATTCTAAATAAAATACTAGCCATGCGCATTCAAAACCATATTGAGAAAATCGTACACCATGTCCAAGTTGGTTTCATCCCAGGAAAGCAAGGCTGGTTCAACATACGCAAAAAAATACATGTTATTCACCATATAAATTGAACTAAAAACAAGAATCTCATGATCATTTCATTAGATGCAGATAAAGCATTTGACAAAATTCAACACCCATTCATGTTAAGAACTCTACAGAAAATCGGAATAGAAGGAACATACGTCAACATCATTAAGTCAATATATAAGAAACCCAAAGCCAACATCATATTGAACGGGGGAAATTGCCAGAATTCCCCTTAAAATCAGGAACAAGACAAGGATGCCCACTATCACCACTCCTTTTCAATATAGTCCTCAAAACTCTTGCCATAGCAATAAGACAAGAGAAGGATATCAAAGGAATTAAAATAGGAAAAGAACAACTAAAATTATCTTTATTTGCAGATGATATGATCCTATATCTAGAAGACTCAAAGAACTCAACCAAAAATCTACTAGAACTGATTAACAAATTCAGCAAAGTAGCAGGATACAAGATCAACCTAAAAAAGTCAGTAGCTTTCATATATGTGAACCATGAATCCACTGAGAAAGAAATGCAGAAAACAATTCTATTCACAATAACTTTAAAACAAATCAAATACCTAGGAATAAACTTAACCAAAGAGGTAAAAGACCTCTACAATGAAAACTATAGAACACTGAATAAAGAAATCAAAGAAAATCTTACAAGATGGAAAGATCTCCCCTGCTTTTATATAGGCATAATAAATATTATCAAAATAGCCATTCTGCCAAAAATGATCTACAGAGTGAATGCAATCCCTATCAAAATACCAACATCGTTTTTCGCAGATGTAGAAAAATAAGTCATTAATTTCATATGGAGAAATAAAAGACCCAGAATAGCCAAAGCATTCTCAGCAATAAGAACCATGCAGGAGGCATCACAATCCCTGACTTCAAATTATACTACAGAGCTATAGTAATAAAATCAGCATGGTATTGGCACAAAAACAGACACGTAGACCGGTGGAACAGAATGGAAGATACAGAAACAAGTCCACAAACTTATAGCCAATTGATTTTCGACAAAGGTGCCCAACACATATGTTGGAGAGAGGACAGTCTTTTCAACAAATGGTGCTGGGAAAATTGGTTATCTACCTGTAGAAAAATGGAACTGAATTCTTCTCACCCTCCACAAGAGTCAACTTGAGATGGATCAAAGTCGTGGAAGTTAGACCAGAGTCTGTGAAATTATTAGAGGAGGGCATAGGTTCAATACTCCAACATATAGGCACAGGTAGAAACTTCCTCAACAAGGCCCCCAAAGCACAAGGAATTAAAACAAGAATTAATAAGTGGGATAGCATTAAACTACAAAGCTTCTGCTCATCAAAGGAAACCATCAAGAGCCTAAAGGGAAATCCTACAGAATGGGAGAAGATCTTTGCAAGCTATCCCTCTGAAAGAGGTCTAATGTCTAGGATATACAAAGAACTTAAAAGACTTTACACTAAAAAAACAAATAATCTGATCAAGAAGTGGGCAACTGAAATGAATAGACCCTTCACGGAAGAAGAGATACAAATGGCCAATAGATACATGAAAAAATGATCAACATCATTAGCAATCAGGGAGATGCAAATCAAAACTACTCTAAGATTTCATCTAACCCTAATTAGAATGGCAATCATTAAGAAGTCAAACAACAACAAATGTTGGCGAGGATGTGGGGAAATAGGGACTATTCTACACTGTTGGTGGGATTGCAAACTAGTTCAACCACTATGGAGATCACTGTGGAGATTCCTCAGAAAACTGGGAATGGATCTACCATATGATCTGGCTATACCACTACTCGGTATCATACCAAAGGATTTGAAACTAGAAAACTGCAGTAATATATGCATACCCATGTTCATAGCAGCACAATTCACAGTGGCCAAATTATGGAACCAACCTAGGTGTCCATCAACAGATGAATGGATTACAAAATTATGGGAAATACACACAATGGAATTCTACTCAGCAATAAAGAAGAACAAAATAACATCATTTTCAAGAAAATGGAAGGATCTGGAGAACGTTATGTTAAGTGAGATTAGCCAATCACAAAAAAGGGACATATGTTTTCATTAATATGTGCAACCTAGGGAGTAGTGGGGACACAAAAGGGACTCTGGACGATAATGGAGAACCCTCAGTAGAGCAAGGGAAGTGGTATAATGGAAGGGAAAGTGCAAGAAAGAAGTGAATCAATGGAATTATAAACAATGTGTACATATGAGAATATACCAACATCATTCCCGGTACCCCATATTGGGGGGGAGGCGGGGGGGACACTAAGAGCTGTGTGCATGTATGTTAACATCAAATTGATATTCATTGTGATGTGGGACTACAATGTACCAATAAAAGCAAAAAAAAAAAAATCCTAAGCCAGTTGAGTGTATGTTTCTAAATTGAGATTCTATCACTTCCAAATACTGCAGTTGTAATCCTTACAAACCAGGGCATTCTACAAAATAACACATTTATTGGTTTTAGATGTCATCTTGACTAGATTAGGAACTACCTAGAGCATTTACCTGGTAAAGCATTATTTTTGGAGCATGTGTGGAGGGTGTTTCTAGAGGTGATCAATGTATGAGTCTGAGTGGACTGGCACCATCCAGTCAGTTGGGAGCCCAGATAGAACAAAAACAGGAAAGGAGAATTGGTCTCCCTCTCTCCTGGAACTGATACACTCTTTTTCTCCTATCCTGGGATGTCAGACCTCCAGGCTCCCCAGCCTTTAGGCTTTAGCCTTCTGGATTCTCAGGCCTTTGGACTTGGACTGAACCATGCTACTGACATCCCAGGGTCTCTGGCTTGTAGGCAGCCTGTCGTGGGACTTCTCAACCTCCATAATTGGGTGAGCCAATTTCCCTAAAAAATTCCCTCCCATTTATCTATATCTATATATCCTATTGGTTCTGTTTCTCTGAGAACCCTGACTAAAACAACACAAGACAATCATGCTCATCAGAAAATGAACAGTGATCTATTACTAACACTGGATCCCTGGGGCTCATTCAAGTTCTGCCAACTGTCCCCACTATGTCCTCTGTGACAAGAGAATCTAGTTCATACTTACCCTGTGCATTTAGTTACCTGCCCAGTTAGTAAGGAAGTAAGGAAGAGGGGGCGGGAGTATAGAAAAGGGAAGTGAGCTCCTTTAGGATTTCTCAAACCATCAGTAAGTCACGACGGACAATGTGCAATACTTAAGGCATCTTCATTTTCTTTTTACAACACAGCCAACTTTCAAATACTTGTCCAACGGAAAGGGAGTGACAACATGGACAACTCTGAAATAATTGAGGGGTATTAAATGCATTTTTCAACACTCTTGTAGCTACCAACCCCCACCACCACCTACTTTTACTTAAATGTACATAAACACATATGCAGATCAGAGATGTGATGCCCCTTGTGACTTGTTAATACTCTACAAAGTATAAAAATAGAGATTCTTTTACGCCACAGTTATTCCTCAGGTGGCTTAGCTGAACCTAAGCGCAGCCCCTACGATGCAGATCCCACACCCAGGCTGGACCCGATCAGGCTCATTTTCAAGGACTGGCAGATGTTGCTTCCATCCCGTCTCATAGTCCAGAGTCTCAGGCTTACCATAATTGTTTGTATCATGCAGATTTCATCTTTCATTTTGCAAAATTACTCCTGTGGAATGTAATATGCATCTCTGAATGATTACTTACTCCCAAATTTGTCTTCTGATAAGATTGCTTATTTCCTGAACCAAAATGAGAATTTTCAGATAAGGTATAGAAGTGACACTTCATCTCTTTTTGGTTTGAGGGTTTGGGCATCATTCCCTCACTCATTTCTTTAATTCTGCTCACATTTAGTATCTATTGTTGCCATGCATGGGCACACGTTTGACTAAGAGTAACTTGTTTTCAAGGAGTTTGTCATTTGACTGGGGAGGACCAGATGAAACGCCCTGGCTTGGATGATCAGGCAGGGCATCGTGGAAAGTGTGCATCGAGTTGGACTGTGAAGGGGACAGCCAGGACTTGGAATAAAGTTGGAGACTTCAGTCCAGGCTGGTTCACAGCTTACTCACAGAGGAACATATCTATTCGTCTGGATTGCATTTAATTGGAATTATGCTCTTCGCATGAGCTCTCTAGTGTCAGAAGGAAGCGTATCTGGCAAGATCTAGATTTGTAGAACTTATCCTGGCCTTCAGGAGGGGCAGAGTACCTCAATAAAAGCGTAACATGTTCATTTTACAAACAGAAAAACAGAGGCCCTGAGGACCGGGGTTATTCCACTTGGGTAGCCCTGCTGAACGGAGAGTGGACCTCAGATCTCCGTCCCCCACTTCCATTCTCATCCCTTTACCTCCTGTGCCCAACAAAGCCGGGCTCAGTTGTCACCTTGGCTCATGAACCTGGAAAGGGGAGGGGCAGGTCTCAGGGACAGGACATTCCTCTGCTCTCCATTGCGATGGATGTGACCACACTGGTGCTGTCAGCATAAGCCATTGCTGGTTTCTAGACCTGCACTTGGGGCCCCTAAGGAAAAGACAGCCGTATAGAGAATAGGGAGAGGACTGCAGAGTGGGGGTGAAGTGAGGAGCCTGGAAGATGGGGGGAGGGAAGTGCTGCCTTGCAAAGTTGGGGAAAGATTTTCTTGGGCCTCTGACCTGCAGATCTGCTTCTCTAAGCCTTTTCCTTTGCCAGCCTTCTTCCTTTTCTTTCTTTCTTTTTGTGGTACTGGGGATTGAACTCAGGGGCATTCTACTTCTGAGCTATACTCCCAGCCCTTTATAAAATGTTTTATTTCGAAACAGGGTCTCGTGAGGTTGCTGAGAGTCTTGTTAAGTCACTGAGGCTGTTCTCAAACTTGTAATTCTCCTGTCTCAGTCTCCCAAGTACTGGGATTACAGGTGTGGACCACCACACCTAGCTCCTTCTTCCTTCTTTAATGTCTAAACCTACCTGTTTTTTTAAAGAATAAAACCTCACCCTTTATTTTGAAATAATTGATTCATAGAATGCTGTAAATATAGTACAGAGAGGCCCCACATACTCTTCATTCAGTCTCTCCCATGGTGACATCTTACATAACCATGTATAATTGCCTACCTGTTTTTTGTTTGCTTATTTGTTTTTATACAATTTTAATTTCCTACCTCCTCCACATTTCTTCTACTTCCCTCCCTAACATCATCAGCTTATTTAGTATAGGGCTCAAGATTTTCCTAGGACAAATGTCTCCTATCTGTAGCATTAGAGCAATTTGGTTTCTTGGATCCTAGAATCCCTAACTCTTAGGAGAGGAGAGACAATTATAACTATCTTAGTAAATTGTAAATAGAAATACGGGTATGGACAAGAATATCCTGAACAGGTAGATGGCTGCCATGTTTAGTGAGGACTAAATGGACCCTTGGGTTTGGGGGCTGAGACTTACTCCAGGTTCCGGTACCTGGGCTGGTGGTGTGGAGGAAGGCCTCCGCCCATCGGCAGGAGCAGATGCTGAGTCCCAGGCCTGAACAAGGCCTGTTTCCGGGGTGCAGGCAGAGTTTCTGGGCACTTGCCTCTTTCAGCGTCTCTGTGCTGGTGGTTGTTCCCTTAAACTGTCCCTGCTAAGAACAGCTCCTTCATTATATCTTCACCAAGTCAATGAACATCCAAACCAGGGCCACCTATTCCAGATAGAGTTGGAGTTATGAACTCTTTTTCTAGAAACTCTTATGTATCTTGCAACTGTTTCCCCCTCTTCAAATTCATCTTGCCCGATGGCCACATCAGTCTCCTTGACTCACACCTTCCCCTGGTGAAACAGCCTTCAGTAGCACCCCATTGACTCTGCTTCCAAGTCTGCAACTGGCTTCTCTGTGCCAATATGATTTGCATATGGCAGGTACCCAGAGCACACCAGGTCCATCTTCTTAGTGTCTTCCTGCAGTCACAAATCATCTTCCCTCTTCCAACATAAATTTCTCTCTCCTAAGTAAACGTCAAGGTGTGGTCCAAGTGCCCACTTTTGCATCAACTAGGTCTCTTTTGATTATTCCAACACATAAGAAGTGTTCCAATTAAGAATCCTCACTGCTGACTGCCTGTCCTGGCCTCTTGGTACTCACTCATACACTTCTGTGTATTGTTAGTTAATTGTTCTGTCGGTCCTCGGTGCAGCCTGTAACTAGACTTTCTGCCATTATTGCTGGGAGGAACTTCCCAGCTGCCTTTGCATGCTGTGCCTGACACTCAGGAGGCAAACCCCAGGCTACAGTTTTGGATGGGCTCACCACATTCCTGTGCCCTGTGTGCCAATGGGAAGAAGAAAGAGTGCCTGGCTCCTTTAATGTGCACAGTAGAGGGGAGGTTGCCTTAATAGGAGCATCAAAAAATCACCCAGGGAAGGCTATCCCCCAAAATAAGGGCGTTTGGTTGTGAGGGAGTCAAAAAGGATAAGTGCTTCCACATGTTTACCATACTTATGTAGAACATTTACATTTCTGAGTCCCCATTATCTTATCTATGATCTGAGAATAATAATATTTATCAAACAAGGTTGTTTTAAGGATTAAATAAGATGATATATGTTGTTATATGCTGCTGGGCATAAATTAGCACCTAATACATGTGAGTGCTTCTCTCCTACTATCAGTTACTAAATAGTTTGCTATGAAAATTACTCCTCATACTCCTCTATAGTTACTAACCTGTTCATAGTAACTGTAAAGGAAATCTCTAAAAACAATTCCCTACTAGTTTGTGTGTGTGTGTATGTGTGTGTGTGTGTGTGTGTGTGTGTGTGTGTGAATTTGAATGACTCTAAGCTTTCATTGCAACAAAAGATTGTGACAACCTGCTTTTGTTTCCTTGTATGATATGCCTTCCTTAAATAAAAATCATCACTTAGAAGCTTCACTGATTAAGTTTCATTTTGCTATTTCTTGCTGATTTTGAAATTCCGAATGGACTAGAAGTAGTAGGGTTTCAGGTTTGAGGCTGCTTCTGTCTCCCTCTCTGCCATAATTGGCAGTACCAAGGGGGATCTGGAGAACCAGGGCTGGGGGCATTATCGACTTGGCTGAAGATGTGGGCGTCATTACAACTGGCAAAGTCGTGGGTAGACCTGAGTCTGCGGTCTCCACTGAGTAACTAGCAGTAAACCAAGAATTGATTTTGCTGTGAGGGTCAATCTTTTCCAAAGGGCAGATGAAAGTGTTCAATCGAACACCATCCTTAGGTCACAGACATCGCTCTTCTCCTACCCCACCGTAGGTGTTTCTGCAATGGCCCCTTATTATCTCGAGTCATTTTTGACAAATACCCACTCTGGAGTTGAGACCCTCTTGCTGTGGCTTTTGTGAGTAATCTTCCCACACAAGTCACACTAAGGAGGCGAATCATTTAATGAGAGTCTGTGTGGACCCCACTGCCCAGTCTCCAGTCTCAGGGGTTGAGGGTGAAGGGGTTGTACTATGGATGTCAAGGAAGGAAGTGGGAAGCAACTTCCCTCACTCATCAAGAAAGTTACTTCTGGGCTGCCATCTGGCAGCAGAAATTACTTCTCCAAAATTGCTAGTATAAGTTAATGGGGCCTAGAGTACAAATAACTGGCGCATCAGCCACAACCTGGACTCATTCGCTTCTTCCTATCGAATGCAGAAACGTGACTCTACTGGATAGGGGGCGAGAAATTCTCCCTTTGTTTTTCCTTAATATTCCCACTGGGCAAGTACATAAAAGGGTCATGCATTCTCTAATGACATTCTATAACGACATCTCTTTGATGCATAACTATTTGCACATGATTCCATGAAGGGAGTGGGTGGTGCTGCCACACTCAGTGAGGGGCCACGCAGAAACCAAGGAGCTCAAAACAGCCTGGCTTAATGGGTGTTCCTGTGAAAATGCATCTCTCTTTGGATTTACGACTCTCATTTTTATCATTTGTTGCCGCCTTCTCTGCCTTCATAGACAATTAGACCACATGCTTGAGCTCTGTTGGGGCATCAATAAATATCAACGGAATGAATGAGAAGTGCTACTGCCAACGCGTGTCAACTCTTGGGATGTGCAAGGGCGATCGAAGAAAGAAGGGGATGGAGCTAAGAAGTGGATGGTGGTGGCCCTGAGGTGGGCGGCTCTTGCTCACCCCCTTGGTGAGACAAATCGGAGCACAGGAAAAGAAGAAAGAAAATGATGAAGTTGCTTGGTTTTATGCCATCTAGAATAATGGGCTTCTTTTCTCAAGAAAGCATTTAGGAGGTGGAAAGATGGGCTGGTAGGAATGTAAAGGAGAAAATGTGTTTTAGAGCCAAACGCTATCCCCTGGCTTAGAATGGAGATAAATAAAGCAGTGATGTAGACGGATGAGCCACAGTGTAGTACTAGATGATTCAGAGTTGGGAGCCAGCCACCTGAAATCCTGGGGGGCTCTCGAGGTAGCACGCTGTTCTAGAGACTTAATTACCACTGTAACTCATGACACATAATTGTGTGGCAGATAGGCTAGTTTTCATGCTGAACTGCAGCCTTTTGAAAATAAATGATGTG
>PVJS01018870.1:0-34331 GCA_004027185.1 Glis glis | reverse complement strand
AAAAAAAAAAAAAAAAAAAAAAAAAAAAAAAATTGGATCTCTGAATACATGAAAATTGCTGTATTTTACAGAGTTATTTTTAATTTATAATAGTAATTGTGAAAAATTAGGACGAAACCTTTGTGTGCAGACACTGTCTTTTTTATTCCAAGTCTACATTACCAACTTAAAAAGTCCAAATATCTAAAATTATAAAGGGCCACATGAGTAATAAGTATTCACTTAGATGATATACAACTAGATGAACACATATTTTAGGACCCATGAAAAGACATGGAGGCTTACTCTTAGAGTAAAAGTTTATTTTTAATGAAGAGAGCATGCAATTTGTAGGATTTCCTTTAATAATGCTCTATCACTTGTTGAGGACTGCATTTGCCTAATATCACATGACTTTGATCTCAATTCTTAATATTATTTTTAAAGACTTAGAATTTAGGGATTTTTTTATAATCTAAAGTTGAAAATAAGTATCTTTTCCCATATTATAATGATTCAGATTCATGCCTTTTTTTTCTTCCCTGAATTGTGGAACCATTAACTATAATTTGAATGTATAGTATACACACAAATACACTTCTCTGACCTACACTATTAATTTTATTTAATAACCAAGATCTGTTTGAGTCACATACACTAATGCTACAATTGTGGCTTAGAACATTCAGCAAGTGAAGATAGATGGTACCATATCTATTTGACATACTGTATTCAACATTAAACTGTATGTTTCTTAGCTTAGCATAAATTTGTATACCAGATGCCTTCTTGTAATTAACACGCTGGGATTTAGGAGCAGTAGATTTTGCTGGTAACAAACTTTCCATCAAGTCGACATCTGTGATTTATACTTCCAACTTACTTTCAATATATTTACATAATCAGTTCAATTTAAGCCCAGATTATACATTCTTTTTACATTTTTATAAGCAGTACCCCCTAAAGACAGTCAAAAAGTAAATCAAGGTAAAATTTAATTTTTTTCTTTTTTTCTAATCAAAACACTTATCATGAACATATAATCAAATTCTCTGATTACATGCATTTATTTTAAAAGAAAAATATGTGATTATATTCTGTAAAAGGTATGTAAGACCATAAAAGGTATAATTTATTCTAATTGCTATCAACATGCTCAGATAACTTATCTGCACACTGCTTTATAAGCATTTTAGTAGTATTGGACTGATGCCATTTTTTAATCATGCTTAAATTCTTTTATTCCTATTTGACTACTAAGGAAACAGATTCAAAAAGGTTAGATGACTTAATTAATTTCCAGGATCATTAGCTTTTCTTTATTTTCCTGATGTACGTAAGAGCAAATTTAGGTCCTTTTGTCTCAGGTCACAGCTTTTTCCACTCTAACATACAGTCTTTAAAATCAGCTAATTATAAAATTTGGAAATATTTTCCAATTTTAGGGTGAATATAAGATGTTAATTAAAATGTTACAGATAAGTCCTTATGTTTTCTAAGATTATTTTAACCATAGTATTTTAATGTAATTTCAGACACTGCACATTAATATAGCAAAATTATTTTTAGATATAACTACATTTCTGAAGGATTCTAACATTAAACAAATGATAGCAGATATGTTATAAAAATTCTAGAACATTAGACATACTGTTAGCATGCACATTTGGTCATCAATTTTGTTGTCTGTATTAATATCTACATAATAAAAAATAAGTCTGCCTTAAAAAAAGAATATTGCCACTAATTTGATGTTGGCTTGAAGGCAAATAATTGATAAAGTGTGAACTAAATTTTAAATGAGGAATATGTACACTAACACTGTTTTTGTCAATTATAACTTTTGCTTCCATTTTTTCTTAATAAAATTAAAGTTATCTCTTCAGTAGAAACCTTTTAAAAGGTCTATGATGAAGTGATCAGAATATTTTGGGAGACTAGAATAAATTTTCAGAAAAATATAATTTATAAACCTTTAGTAGAAAAGTTTGACACCTTTATCCCAGTTTATTAATTTTGTGCAATCGCAGAAAGCAAAGAAAGAGAATTGGACTAGAGTTACTAGGAACCAGTGAGAGCATACTAAAATTAAGGGAGTACACTTGGGTACTTGACTGATGAAATGCCTATTTTCTCCCAATACAGGTCAGACATTTACCCAAATTTAAGAGATACAAGAAAGACTAGAGGTTAAATGGAAAAATCTACTTCATTCCAATCCTGATTTCACAAATGCTCTGCTGTTAAGGGAGGAATCTGAGCTTCCAGATGTCAGTTTTATGGTGATAATAGTATTTCTCACCTAAAATGAGTCCCCACTCACCTTTTATTATTCTCCTCTAGGAGTGTGGTCTGTCTAGAATTATCCCCTCTGATAATTAATGTCTGATGCCTCTAATAGCTTTTACTATGTGCCAGATACTGTTGCATTTTATATTTATTATCTCATTTAAGTTTGAGCAGTTATATACCTGAGGTAAGAATTTCAATAAGAATAATGGGTAAAAAAAGATTCTAATATACTTAGAAATACATGCAGTTCCTAAATGTAGAGAAAAAAAAGACTGCAAGAAACTCTGTAAGTTATAAATATACAACTTATTAATACATGTTAGGAAATAACCTGATTTCTGATATGGAGCACTTAAAACGTGAAACATTTCAAATGTGAATAATTATTTCTTGGCAATATATAATGTCACATGAAATATAAAGTTCTGTCTACTACCTGTGATAGTCAAAATTATTGATTAGAAGGCATAATTAACTTGCAATTGTGAATAATATATAGAAAGAATACAAACTGGATAGCTGAATTTTACCTTACCAAATTTTTATCATTGTTTAATATTGAAAAATAATTTTCACTGATTTACCAAGAATCATATGTTAATTCTTAGAGAGTTCTGACACACAAAATTTGCATAATGAAAATATAACTTAGGGTATTTTTTTTTCTAGGAGCATTTTAATCTACTATCAGAAACTGCCAATTAGGGCAAAATACACACTTAGGTAACATTTTCTGAACACACACTATTCAGAGTATATATAATATTCACTATTTATACACAATATCCACTGAATATTTTATATATAAAGTTCAGTCTATATTCAATATACCCTACACAATATACTGTTCATATTCTGTTGCATTTTGAGACATCAGGTAAAAAAATGACCTCTGCTTGAGAGAATAAGTCAGGAAAAGACACGGTAATAACTTTTTAACAACCAATATAATAAATCTACTTGCTTTTTCATTAGGAATAATTGGCATATAAATCATTAGTATGTCAAATACCTGTATTCTTTCCTGTATATTTTACCACATAACATGCACATACATACCATACTATAAGTTCCACAAAAAAGGCCATGACTACACATTTATTCATGTAGTCTCAGTCTCTGACTCATTGTCTGACATGCAGTATGTGCTCAAGAAATCATAATTTAATGGATTGTAGAATGAGGTTCCTCATCAATTTTTTTCCTGGCCAAATAGAAATGAAGATCAGAATATTTTTATTTGGGCATATACACACTTCACAAAAGAAGAAATACAAATGGCCAATAAATGTATGAAAAAATGTTCAACATCATTAGCAATCAGAGAGATGCCAATCAAGATGACCCAGAGATTTCACCTAACCCCAAGTAGAATGGCAATCATTAAAAACACAAACAACCACAAATACTGTCAAGGATGTGGAGAAGTAGGAACCCTAATACACTGTTGGTGGGATTGCAAATTAGTGCAACCACTTTGGAAAACAGTGTGGAGGATCCTCAGAAGAATGTGAGTGAACCTATCATATGACCCAGCAATACCACTTCTAGGCATCTACCCAAAAGAATGGAAACCAAACTACCAGACTAATGCACGCATATCTATGTTTATAGCTGCACAATTCACAATTGCCAAACTATGAAACCAGTCACAATGTCCATCAACAGATGAACGGATTAAAAAACTATGGGATAAGTACACAATGGAATTTTACTCAGCCATAAAGAACAACAAAATGATGTCATTTGCCGGGAGATGGATGGAATTGGAGAACATTATGCCAAGTGAGATTAGTCAGTCACAAAAGTGAAAAGTTGGATATTCTCCCTAATATGCGAAAGCTAGGGAGAATAGGGTGTAGGAGAGACTCCAGAGAAAGAAGGAGAAACTTTAGATGAATAAAGAAGGCGACCAAAGAGAAATGGGAGGGGGGAAGAGGGAAACACCCTAATGCACATGATGTACATACACAAACTTATCAAAGTCAATCACTATGCTGAACACAAAAAGGAGGGAAAGGGGAGGGAATGGGGTGAGAATTGGGGGAGGGCTAAATGAGCAATGTGTACATGTATGCCTCTACCACCCTGAACCTCATCAAGATGTATGATTACAATGCACCAATAAGTAAAAAAGTCTACAATTGAAGCTGATATATGTAATATTCTTTAATATTTTATAGTTCAAAGATTATTCATTTTATTTTTATAATGGATGTAATGGTGGGTATGAATTATTTTTAAAACTAAGCAAATTTATGCTGAATGTATAAAATGACAATGTTTAGGAAAAAAAGAAGCCCATGAATGTGTTTATGTATATCAAATATGTAATTTATACTCAGGAAAAAAAAAGATGTGCTCAAAATTTAATGGTCTCAGTTGTGATGTCTACATCATCATCATAATTTACTTTTTCCTTAAAATTTGCATTTGCAGCTTTAGAAAAATATCCATTCTTTTAACTGACAACAACAAACAAAACAAAACAACTTCAGTAATAGCATTAGAAAATGTTTTAAAATGTGATATGGGTATCGGGCACAGTAGCACATGCCTGTAATCCCAGGACTTGGAATGCTGAGACAGGAGGATGCAGGTTTGAGGCCAGCCTTAGCAACTTAGCGAGAACCTTAGCAATTTAATGAGACTCTGTTTCAAAATTAAAATTTTTCAAAAAGGGTTGGGGGTTAGTTAAGAAAGAGTGCAATCCCAGTGTTCAACCCCTAGTACTAAAAAATAAAAATAAAATGTGGTATAGAAACCATCACACACCATGCACTGGATTGCTTACCTAGTCTGTTAGTTAATAACTGGACTTTTTATTATTAGCTTCACATTAAAAGATTAGCTAAAAGAAGGTCATGGCCTCAGTTAACAGAAATATTGCTAGTGTTTTGCTTGCTTCATGCATAATTTATAATCCATTTGAACCAAATGAGCTGCAGAGCACTATTACAATTAACATTCAACTCTTCCATGGATTTGGTTTAACTCCCTTTAGGATACTCTTTGTAATGAGTTGCAAGACATAATTTTCTTGGGTACCTAACATGCCACCAGAGTCTAATGTTTAGTGTTTAAAAGAGTCTCAGTACATAAAACTGAAGGTATTATTTCCTCAAAAAAGCCTGGCAGTTGAACAAAAACAAAAACAAAAAAAAGCAAGGCATAGGAGAGAATAGCTAGCTTTAAGAAATCTGGATAATTTATAATAAACAATATGAAATACGATGTTTATGTTTGTACACCAAGAAAAGTCAACTATTACTCTTATAGGTCCTATTATTTTTCCCATCTCTTGCTTCATGCAAATTTGCTCTCCCATATTCAAAAGAGGCTTCCTTTTGAGAGTGGCATGTTCCAGGAAGTCTAATTTAGCCACAGCTTACAGCAGAATATTCCTTAGGATGGGGCATAGGACAGGTTAATTAAGGTCAATTAAATCTTCATCTTTTACATCAGATGGGAACCCAGATCATCTGTGTAGGGCTGTGATTTATCTTTTAAATTTTAGTTGTAGTCTGAAGTAACTACAAATTAAATTCAACCAAACTTGGGTCCACCAAGTGGGAAAGGGGATGGGGACAGGAATAATCTTGTTTCTCTTAGAAATATTTTATTTGAACAGTGCCTTTTCTGTGTTCCACATTAAGGCTTTTTTTTAATTGACTTGGTTGGAACAAGTTCTTTGACAGCATATTGTTTGGTTAAGTCAGTAACCTGAAATATATGTTACAATTGTGGAACGTCTAGTGAGTTTGCCAATCCCTAGAGAGGAACCAAAGCTTTCGACACAAGGGCGGCGGATGCCAGGGCTCTCCTTCAGGTGCTGCTGAATACCTCCTCTAATCATGTCTAAATTGTGTAGTGAACTGCTGTGGATAGAGTGGTTTCTGTTCAGGCTAAGGGATTCACTGGCCTGTCCTTAAAGGTTCAGAGCAACATAGCAAAACCTCATCCAAAACTCATTTCAGTTCGAAGGATCTTGTGTGATCTCTGATAAGAAATCCTTGTCTACTTGTGCCCAGATTTTTAAGGCTTTGTGTGTTCTGTAGGTGCAGTGATTGTTCTGGCCAGCTGTGTTATCCGCCTTTCTTTGTCTTCATAATGTTTCTTTGCAAAGGCAGAGCAAAAGACAGTGATGTAGCACTTCTGTTTTTAATAATTACCAAACTATCTAGTAGTATTAGTCCTTAAAAGGGATGTGGGGAAGCTCCCCAAGATTACTGAAACTTTTTTTTTCCACCTCGTGAGATAGTCTGGCAATTTCCTAGTTTTGTATCTTTGATTCAGTAAAAACAATATTTCATAGTGGTATGTGACCACTGGTGAAGTTTGGGTTTCTTATTATAAATCCCTTTGCCAAACGCAGGAGTTGCAGACTTGATACTGGCAAAATTGAAGCCGATGTGTGAGGAAAACTAGCCTAGTGTGGGAGCGTTTTCCTGTAGGACTTGATTCTTGAAATTGTCAGTGCAGGAATCTGACTCCTACGAGGGCTACAGTATCTTCTGATAGTTCCTGTTGACCATTTCTGAGCAATAATGCACTTGTTATTTGAGGTGGCAGGAAGAAGCCCTGCCTTCCAATGTATTTGGTTGAGTAGAGGAGCCAGCCAATGGGAGGTTGGATGATTTAAACAAGAGATTATTGGTTAAACTGAAGACTTCATTTGGAAACCAAAAACCTTAACAAGTAATCTCTTGGACCTTGAGCCACATATTTTCCTTGAAAAGTATGAATTTTTCCCATGAAATTTTGTTGGGGATTATGTTATTGAGAAATGAACTGAGATGAATTTGAGGAGTTTTATTTAATGGATGCTGTACTGGACATCTCATGTCCAGTACATGAGATGTACATGAGATACAGCAGCAGATTCAAATTCCAACTCTTGTTAAAATTTTTGAAAATATTGTGAAGTTATCAACATGCTCATGACTCAAGTGAATCAAGTTTTAATATGCTGTATAATGGGTGGATGAGGCTGTCCATTGTGTCATTTCCATCCTTGGATTCTCAGGCATGGTTTGGCAGTGCAAGAACTCTGTAACATTAACAAATTCAATAAAAAGTAAATATATGGAATAACAACAACAAAAAAGAGGCTTCCTTGAACTTTTCTTCAAGAAACAGGTCCAATCACCTTTCTTTGAAATAAATACCTTCTCAAGGGCATATACAGGAAAGAAATGTTTTCTTAAAATAATACATTTTCATATGAACCAACATTTTCAATTACTTGCCTATATAGATATTTTATAGCCTAAGAAACAAGGAAGAATATGGGAAAGAACTATTGGCATTGAATCATAGAAATAGCAATTAAAGTAAAATCATGTTATCATTAGCTCTAGAGTATTGCCCATGACATCTATCTTCTTCTAGTATCCCTTAAGCAAATCTAGTTTTTAAGATGCAAACTTTTTCTCTGCATTGGAATATTTTTCCTTTTTATTTTTATTGGTGTATTGTAATCATACATCTTGATGAAGTGCAGGGTGATAGAGTCATACATGCACACAGCACTCCTTGAGCCCTCCCCCAGTTCCCACCCCACTCCCTCTCACTCCCCACCTTCCCGTGTTGGCATTGAAATATTTTTCTAAGTCACCAAATATATATATCCTATTTACTAATTTCTCCCAGATGAACCTATCCTTTCAATGAAACCTTTGTGTCGTATCTATAGTCTGTAAGTCCTTTCATACATATTTATTTCATTTGGTTCTTGCAAGCATTCTAAAAGTCCCATAATTATTTATAATAAAATGCATTAAAAAGTCACTTAAGCCTTGAGATTAACTCCTTTGAAAATCACAGACTTCATTCAGGACCCAACTAAATGTAGACTCACTTTCCCCAAGGGATAGAAAATGCTCATATATTAAAAAAATGCATAAAACTTAAGATTTTAGAGGATTTATTGATAATCTGAATTCTTAGAGCAAGATCTGATTTCCCTAATCACTCAGATCCATTAATTAATGTTAACTAATGTAAAAGTTCATATCACTTGCAAATGCTGTTAAAGTTTACATGAAAGCATATAAAAAAACAATTGGGAAAAGTTAAAAGGAAAAAAATTTCATTTTTGAGGTTATATTATTTATGTTCTACCCTAAAGCATGAGATATTGATGCTTTTCTAATACTGAGTAAGAAATAACATAAAGGCAGACTGCATTAATGGAGAGAGACTTTAAGGATTGGACATCTTTCAGATTCAAGTTATACAAGAAATATCTTCTAATGGCTTTGTTGACAAATTCATCACAGTGGGTGTAGACTAATAGTTCTCAATCCTGGAAGCACATTAGAATCACCCAGGGAGTATATTTAAAAAGAAAATCACCCTGTCTAGAATCCCAACCCTGAGGGATATTGATTTAATTGGTCCCATTATAGAATTTTGACATTACTGTTTTTAAAGTTCCTCATGAGATTCTAGGGTGCAGAGTTGAGAACCACCGCTATAGAGGAACCAATAAGAGGGAGTTTGGGGCTTAATTTTTACAAAGAATTTGTATGCTGTTGTAAAAGGGACCCTGATCTAAGGGGAAAAAAATACCACTTCATGTTTGAGTTCAAATTAACAAAGAGAAGTAACTTTAAATATATATTGCCAAATTAGGCAAAACCTATCTAATACCTGGAGGAGTAAAAACAAATTATCCCATTGCCAGAAAAATTAAAGGAAGTTGAGATTATATAAAAGAAATTGTGACTATATAAAAAAGCAAAATATGATAGAAGATGATACGGAGAAATTGCATATAAATTATTTGATCAGTATATATTTAAGCTATCTACAGGAGTTATCAAGGGGAGACCTTACATAAAACCTAAGTGTTGCATAAATATTTTGTTACAATAAATGTAGCTACTTGCAAATTTATGGTTTTGTAGCACATCTTTATATATAAGAAGGTAGCAAAAGTTGACTTTGTAAGACATGATTTGGGCCCAACTCTGGCCAAAGATCAATCAGTCTTCTCAAAGGTTCTGCCACTTCCAAAAATTCTTGCAAAGCAGTTACAAGAAAATCCAGAATAAAAAAACTACCTCTTAGATTTAATTATCCCACTACCTAAAGCAATCCAGAAAGATATAGTGCACACAAACACAAACACACACCCCCACACATACAAAATTATAACACATAAACAAAATTGTAATATAATATATGTGGGTATTTTTTAAATTAATATATTTATTTTACACTATTGATTTTAGTTATCTAGCAAAGAAAATATTTGATTCACGAAATATTAATTTGTGTATCATTTAGAGAAAAATAATAAAATATTAAATTGAGTCTTAGACTTTGAAAAAAAATTACATAGCATTGTGCCTTTCTCTAAAACTTTCTAAAATATCCATCACAAGTCATAGGTTCAGTATCTACATTTGCCCCACTGCACTCAGTGGGAGGCCCACTAATAGTGTTGGTTTGTATTTCTTCTTGCTTTGTTTGTTTTGAACACAATAAACACCGATAATTTCTGTTCTCCTTCAGAACATTAACTCTGTTTTTGAATTATGGTGACCACATCTATGACCTCCATCCCTATTTTGGCCTCACCAATGAATGATGACTCTGGATTTAAAAGGCTGGCTTATATGGAGACGAACCCATCAGTGAATCCATGGAATTCATCAATGGCACAACCCTGCGGGGTAAAGGGCAGCTCTGAAGAGTACAGAATTCATTGAGACAGAAATACTACAGAGAGTCTTTCTTCCTGGGAAGGTCTGGAAAACAATGAATTAAGAGGATAAATCCTTTTGCCTCATTGTGGCTATCAGAATGACTAACTAAGCTATGTATAGCAAAAGCAGGTTTGTGTATAAGTTTGCAAATTAGTACAAAACCCAAAGTGATTGTCTCTTCAAAGGTAATACATACCTTATATTCCTTATAAAAATGCTAAATGAGCCCAAAATGATCAATACAAACTTTATTATTATTTTATTTTTCATACATTTATTGCTGCATTGTCATTATATACGATAGTGAGATTCAAAGTGATACAAATGTAATGTACTTGCATGTATCACTTGGTGTGCTTAAAGTGAACTTTTAAAAATCTGAATAGAATTGATAATAAGCAATGTGAAATACAGGAGTGTTCTACCCCTGAGCTACACCCGAGCTCTATTTTATTTTTTCATTTTAAACAGGGTCTTACTAAGTTGTTGAGGGCTTCGCTCCATTGCTGAGGCCGGCCCCAAACCTGCAATCCTCCTGTCTCAGCTTCCCAAGTACTAGGATTACAGGCGTGTGCCACCACAGTCACTTGGCGATTTTTAAACTTATGATTTCTAATAGGACTTAATGAAATTTGTGATGGTTAGCTGTGGGAGTGAGGGAGATCTGGGAGGGGAAAACTGAAAAAATACATTTAATCCAGTTCTTTTTAGCACTTCAATGTTAAGTATTTTTTCAGAGGCCACTATGCCAGGTACTACTGTATGCATTGAAAGCATAACTGTAGTAAACTAGACAGATGTTAAAGATAAATGAATAGAACACATAGAAAGATTGATAATTATAGATGCTACAGAGGAAAAGAAAGCCAGAAAGGGGTTAGTAAGTGTCTGGGGTAAGGAAAGAGACTGTAATTTTAGAAAACATGTACAAGGAAAGCCTTCAAGAAATGGTGAGTTTTTAGTTCAGAGCCAAAGAGTGGAGCATTGTTGTAACAACTGTGACACATGTCTTGAACTCTCTGCTTTCTTCATATTTAAACCATCTCAAAGGAATGTCACCAAAGCCAGTGTTAGGCATAATATTCAAACTGACTTTCAAAACTATTCAGTCTCTAGATACAACCTGCTCACAGCTCTAAATGACAGAAAATGTGGGTTAATTCTGATTAGTAGATTTCTACATGCATTTAATTTTGGCAATGAAAAAGAATAATTATATATCTGAATGTCACCTGGTATTGTTGCCTCTGAAACTTTTGGACATTCAGAAACATTTGGTGAAACTGTCAAAGATGACAACTTAGAAGAAGGAGCCAGAGACATATCAGTTCAGTCTCCACTTAAATTTATTTGGCACTTTGCATTTTAGACAGCACCTTTTTTTCCGAATTTATCAATGGCAGATCCCTCTGAAGAGGATGACAGATCCTTTTATTAGCAGTTTACAGAGAAACAATCTGAGACTGGGAAAATTAAAATGACCAAATACTGGAGAATGGTTCACTAAAACTTTTGCTTTCTTATTTCTAATTCACTTATTTTTCCAACTAATATTCCTGCCTCCCCCACAGCCTCTCTCTGCCCCAAAATGAAATGATTCTTTGCTATTATCAGTAGCTAGACATGTGCCTGCTCCTAATATTAAAAGAAAAGGGAGCAGGAGAGAGATTATTGTGTGCCTATGGGGCTGAATTGCAACACTGGTGTATATGCTACAATGCTGGCTCTAACTACATAACAAGCAGTTTTGAATTGCTCAGATACCCTGTCAATCTTAATGCAATAGCTGTCATAGCTAGAGAAACTAAAATACTGTCATAACTTGTATTTTTACCACAGGAAAAAAAGGCAAATACTTAAAAGGAACAGGTATTCAAGTTTGAGTATCAAGTTATGTATCTGCAAGAAAATTATAAGCATCCTCCACTCTGATTTCTCACTGTGATGAAGGTAGTCTAATTCAAATTCGTTCTGCTTATGTAAGGTTCTTCAAAAGTGCAGTTGTAGTCAGTGGCAATAGTATTCCAAAGAGAGGCAATTAGACTTCACTAGATTTAAAGTTCAGGGCTCATTATATATGATATTTTTCAACTGGCACACATATTGAAGTTTTCAAGAAAGAGCTGCATAAAACAAGGGATCCTGTTTGAGCTCCACTGATCATTTAAGAATGCTGACTGCCAGACTGACAATTGTGTTCTCAAAGAATAGACATATCAGCCACTGAATCAAACAGCTGTGAAGCTTCCACCTGCCACCAGTGGGTAATCAAGAAACAACTGAGACATATACCTTCAGAAAGCCAGGATAAATTGTGTTAGGAAATATTGGATTGCTATAAAACTTCACCTTTTGTAGTCACCAGACATACCATGACTTAAAGCAAGCGCACTCTAAATAAAGCTGCATCCTTCTCAAACAGAAACAACAGAAAGTTTGAAACATCATAGTTGCAGATGCACAACTACAGTCCATGTTACCATACACACACTGTTTTAATTGATTATGAGCCACTGCTGTCCATAAGGAGGGCACATGAACAAAATCAATGGGAAGCGATTGACAACAAAATTATGTTTTATAAAACATTTTAACTTAAAATGCAAGCAATGCTTTAATTACAAATACCAAAGGATAAGCAGAAAAGAACCAAAGAGAAGAAGGTATATAAAAAATAGGCGAGGGTTGATTCAGTGGTCACAATCTTGAGGTAAGTCAATTATACTCATTGTGCCAAGATGGTATAAATAAGTGTTTCTGGGGATGTTAATTTTGATCCCATGCTAAGGTAGTCTCTTCTAGAATTTTTCACTATAAATTTGCTAGTTTGCCCATTTTAATTATGAAATATTTGGGGGAGAGATAATAAAAGACTATGTAAATATTCTAATTGCACCTAAACTATCATTTTCTCATTTTAGGGTCCATTGGGGAATTTTGCCTCTAACAATTTCCAATATGATGTTGTAATGATGATTTTTTTCTCTTCCTTGTTCATTCTGCAGATATCAAGGCTCTTCTGTAAGAAAGAACTGTCATTTCTTTTCCATTTATTTATTTATTCACTTATAATAATCAGTTTGAATTCATTTACATTTTTCTTTAGATTTTACTCTTATGCTATAGCTATTTATTATACTGTTCAACAGTTCCAAATTTAGCCACTGGGTATTCTTACTTTATTTTTTATTTGGTGCACTGTAATTTTACATCATTGTGGGGTACAGAGTGTCAGAAAACTAAAAAAAACATGCAAACAACTCTTGTTGCCCTCCACACTGGGTCCCCACTTCCCTTTCCTCCCCACCCTCACATGTCTTTGAGATTAGAATTGGTAATTCTGTATACATTCATAGCATTGTTTCAACTATTGCATTCTTTATGACTTCCTTCCCTACCCCCTTCCCTAATCTCCCTCAATCATTCCCCTAGAGTCTCTGCTCATCTATCTGATGATGCCCTTATTTCCAAATATCTCTAGTTTCCCATGTAAGAGAGAAAGGTCTAGTATCTAGAATATATAAAGAGCTTAAAGAGCTTAACACTGAAAAAACAAATAACCTAATCAAAAATGGACAACTGAACTGAATAGACTCTTTTCAAAAGAAGAAACACAAATGACCAACAAATATATGAGAAAAATGCTCAACATCTTTAGCAATCAGGGAAATGCAAATTAAAACTACACAGAGACTCCATTTAACTCCAATTAAGATGGCAATCATCAAGAACACAAATAATAATAAATGCTGGTGAGGTTGTAGGGAAATAGGAAGTCTATTACACTGTTGGCGGGACTGCAAACTAGCACAACCACTGTGGAAATCAGTGTGGAGATTAGGAATGGAACTACCATAAAACCCAGTGATAGCACTCCTGGGCATCTTCCCAAAGGAAATGAAATCAGAATATTATAAATGATACTTGCATATACATGTTCAGAATAGCACAATTTACAATAGCCAAATTATGGAACCAGGCTAGGGCTCCCTCAAGGGATAAATAGATCACAAACTTTGGTATATATACACAATGGAATTTTACTCAGTCATAAAGAAAACCAAAATCACATCATTTGCAGGAAAATGGATGAAACTCAAGAATATTATACTAAGTGAGTACAGCCAGTCTCAAAAATGGGTACTCTTTCATGTTGGCCCCTGTGCTCTGTTGATATGCATGCACAATATATAGATACACACACATACATACACACATATATGCATATGTATCTATAGTGAATATCTATATGAATCTCTCTCTCTCTCTCTCTCTCTCTCTCTCATGATAGTGACATACATGCACACAGCACTTGGTGGGCTTTTCCCCAGCTCCCTCCCGACTCCCCCTTACCCATACAGGATATTGAAATTGACATTGGTATTCTCACATATGTACATAACATCAATGGAAGTGGTTCCTTCATTAATTCTCCCTCCCCCACCACCTTCCCCTAGACCACCTCCCTGGCTCCAGTGGAGTTTCTCTTAAATTATCTAAAGTCCCTCTGGTATCCCAATTACTCCCTAGCTTCCACATATAAAAAAAAAAAACATATGAAGTACCGGGGATTGAACCCAGGGGCGTTCTACCTCCGCACTACACCCCCGGCCCTATTTTTTTATACTTTATTCTGAAACTGGGTCTCACAAAGTTGCGGAGGGCCTCACTAAGTAGAGAGAGAGAGAGAGAGAGAGAGAGAGAGAGAGAGCTGAGGCTGGCCGTGAACCCGGATCCTCCGGTCTCTGCCTCCCAAAATACTGGGATTACAAGCGTGTGCCACCACGCCCGGCTCATTTCTTTATTTTCTAACACTTTAAGTTTCTCTGGGTTCTTCTTGATTTTTTTCTGCTCTGGCTCATCTTGCATTGTCTCCTCCATAGCCCAAAATTCAACCATATTTCCCGGGAGCTCTGATTCTTTATTATGGAAGACAGAATTTAGAAACCAAGATTTGGGTGCTACATGTGCTCCTAGCTCTTGGAATGTCACGACTCCTAGAACCTGTCAGTGTATAGATAGGATACATATGCATGTGTAACAACTCATGGATACACACACCTTTATATTTATTTCTGTATCTGAATGTAAATTTAGAAGTATAATTTCATTTTAACACTTCTGATTACAGTTCAACATCACCAGATTTATCCTGGCCTTCCCCATTTCCTTATTTGTAGTTTTATTTACAACAGAAAGAATCCTACTTATTGTTATCTATAATAAATTTATCAATTTGCTCAACTCTCATTTATATGCAAATTTCAAAATTTCCAACCAACATCTCTTTGTAAAGCAAATTTATCAAGTGTCAATAAATCAACAGTACAGTTTTATGCACTTTTTATATCAATAGTACAGTATTTATGCACACTTTTATTTGTTTTTTGTTGTTGTTTTGTTTTCTTTTCTATTTGGTCTTAGGATATTTAGTCAAATGTCACTTTTCCAAAATGACTGAGTCAGTTCCTTTCTTCCCCATCCCATTCAGTGTGGTCCTATGATTCATCCCTAATACATTTATAGTCATGTGTCACACTCTGCGTTCAACCTTTCCCCCACATTCTTGACTTTTTTAATTCACATACACAAACTTCACTTCTTATGGAATAGGGTTACATAGGTTTGAAAAATGGAATCCATCGTGACTGTCACACATAGTACAGTTCTATCTTCTCTGAACCATTATAAGAAATATGCTAATCTTTTCCCTAGTTTTGGCTTTTTAAAAGAATGTCACAAGGAATTAGTTAATATGTAGCTTTCAACAATTTATGCCTTTCCTTTCGCAAAATATATTCATTACTCATACATATCATTGTGTGAATCAATAGTCCATCCATTTTGTTACTGAGAATTCTGCTGTAAGTACATACCAGAGGTTTATTTACCATTTTATAGTTAAAATTTGTGGGGGGTAATTTACAGCTTTTATCAATTATGAAATTTCTATAAATGTCTATGGACAAGTTATTTTGTGTAAATTTAGTTTCTATTTCTCTTATGTAGACACTGCAGAGTGGGATTATATGATAGGCATATTTTTTACTTTATATGAAACTGCCAAACTCTCTTCAACATGTCTGTATCATTTTCATTCTGACCAGCAACATATATGACACTTTTCATAGCTCTGAATCCTCATCTGCATTTGCCGTTACCATTTTTTTAATTTTAGACATTCTTATAGGTTTGTATTAGTATCACATGGTAAATTCAATTTGTATTTTTATATGATTAATTATGTTGAGTATATTTTCCTATGTTTATTTGCACTCTGTATACCTTTTTTAGTGGAATGCTTATTCAATCTTTTGCCAACGGGTGGGTGTGTTTATTTTCTTATTGTTCAGTTTTTAGAGTTCTTTATATATTCTGGAGATAACTATAAGAAACATTATTTGCAAATATTCTCATTTGTGTTATGGCTTGTTTTTTAATTTCCTTAACAGTGTCTCTCACAAAAAAATTAATTTTGTTAAAGTCCAATTTAGCACTTTTTTCTTTTTACAAAATGATTTTGGCATCAAATCTAAAACTATACCTTTTTTCTATAAGTTTTATATAATTAGATCTATCATCAATATTTATGTAGTTTTGATATAAGATGTGAGGCAGAGGTTGAGTTTTATTTTTATTTTTTAACACATGGACCTCCAACTATTCTATTTGCTGAAATACCTGCATGTTTTTAAAGGATGACCTCAGGTATTCAAACTTCATACAGGTAACCCTGTGCTTCTTTAAGTTGCCTGAGAACACACTGGCATAGTCATACTCAAACACCTGTAGATGTAAATCCCAGAACAAAACCTAGATTAGGAGCTTCAGAACCAGTCAGATTTAGTTATAAATTCAGGATCCATAATTACTAGTTTTGCAACCTTCAGGAAATTAGTTATATCTTTTATTACTATTATTATTATTTGTTCATCTATAAATGGACCTACTACTAAATGACACAATGCATACAAGATATTTAACCTAGAATTTGGTGTGCTATTTTCCTCCTATTCTATTAAAATTAATTTATATAGAAAGCACTTTTTGATACTTTCTTAAATATCTTCTTATGTCAATTCAAACATTCTAGAATGAGGCTTTTGAAATGAAGATA
Organism: Glis glis; assembly: GCA_004027185.1. NCBI lineage: Eukaryota > Metazoa > Chordata > Mammalia > Rodentia > Gliridae > Glis > Glis glis. The sequence continues at coordinate 17,228 of PVJS01018870.1, read as the reverse complement.
GTTTATAAGAGACTTGACTTTCAGATTTTATACACTTCTATATACACACAATATATGCAAATATATACACATATATGGCATATTTTCTTTAAATTCCATCTTATTCAGATAAATGAATGAGCCCATTAAAGAGATTATGAAAATGGAATATAAATATATTAAACGTACATAATATTTGCTATAATATATAAAAATGCTATATATACAAGATCTTTTCAGAAGAAAATAGTTCTTAAAGATTCTATTATGAGGAAAAAAAAACAAGTTAAATCAAGGTATCGTGTTACCTCATTTATTGGCTCAACAATAGCGAGAACTGTTTACTTCCTAGCAGCAAGCACGATTCCAGGTGCCTGGAATACAAAGTTGGATTAGATGTAAGATCCTCAGGAAGCTTCCAGTTGGAATGTATGTCAGTAGAGCAAAGAGGAATGACAATCAATCCAATTGAGGGTATCAGGGCAAGCTTTCTTGTGATGAGCAAAAGATAACTAAATGATTACCGAGCAGGGTTGAAGGAACAATGCGATACATATTCTAAGAAACCGATACACCATTTAAGAGAAGGATGCTGAGCAAAGGGTTCCTTTCTCAAACATAAAAAATTGATTCTATATGGTTAAAACATGAATTTTAAGAAGAAGAATTATAAAATACGAAGCTGAAGAGCTCAGCAGAGAAATAATACCACAAATGGCCTTTATGCTATGGCAAAGAACTGGAACCTTATCCTGAAGGTCAAGAGATGCCCAGGAATTTTTGGCATACGAAAAAGTTATTAGTTTTTTTTTTTTTTTTTTTTACAAAAGCTACTTTAGCAGCAGTGTGGAAAATGAGTTGGAAAGGGGGACAGAGAAAAGTCATAAAGCAAATATGAATGCCTCTGTGGAAAAGGGTCTGAACTTAGGAAGAGCCTATAAATAGGAAAAGAAGTGAGCTGAATACCTTAAACATTAAAGAGAATTTAATCATATCTGGTAGGTGGTTTCATATGTGAGGTAAAAGAAAATCAAGGAGTCAAAATTGGAGGATGGTAGCTCCATTCACTAAGAGAGGGAAGACACAGGAGAAAGATGTGAGCTCAGAGAAAACATAAAATACAAGTGGCTATTTCCAGCAAACCTTTTGGATAAATAAATCAGGATCTCAGAAGAGATGTCTGAATGGAAAAAGTAAATGTAAAACAAATTGGCATATGAATATTTGAAGGCACAAAAGTAAATGTCATTATAGGAGTAAGAGTGTGCTGAGCAAGAATAAAAGAGGATGCAGAACACAATCCTGGAACTAAACATATTTAATGGCAAGTAGAGAAAGCATGCCTTGAAGGAAAATTGTAACAACAGTCAGAGACATAGGAAACCACCAGGCAAGATGTTGCTGGATTGGGCAATAAATGGCAGAGTAAAAAGGGCAGAGTGACCAACTGAAGCTATCAGATTTAGTGTAAAAAAATACACTGTGTACCTTAACAAAAATATAATCAGTAAAACTGAAGGCTGGCAAGACAGATTACAGGAATATATATAGTACGTAGTGAAATGTCAGAAATTGGAAAGAGGGGAAGAGAATATACATGCAGAGGTATGTAGATGATCCCATGAAATGGTAGTGAAACCATGAAATGAAGAAAGAGAGGCAATGATAGTTCTTAGATAGTATAGTGCCAAAAGAGGTGGGTTTCTATAGAATAAAGAATCTTGAATGTGGATGAATGCTAATAGAAAATGTTAGAATATGCTATATAGAGAAATGATGCTTAGATCAGCCACAGATTCAGAGGATAAAATGAAGCTTAGACAAATGAATTTCATTTATGTTCTTCTGTAACAGAGGCAGGAATCAAAGATGGATGCAGATGTACCTTCATTTATAATGGTGAATCGGGTATCTATTTTATCTCTGAAGAGGCAAACAGTAAATTTGTAGAGAGGGAAGGAGGAAATGGAAAAAAGGTGGTGGATAGTGTCCAGAGGACTTTGGTGAGGTCTGAAATAGCTATTGTGGAAAAATACAAGGTACTTGTATAACTCACACAAAATGAATACTAGGCACAATAGGGATTAAGCTTGAGGTTGGGAACCAGGGTTTAGAGTAGCAAAGTACAAGTAGAGAAGAGAAACCTTTGTATTGCACTGAAGGTGAAATTTTTCCAATGTTACACAGAAAAGGTAGAGAAATACTTTGAGGGTATCGTCAAGAGGATTGAAATGATTCATCATAAGATCTAGGATAGGTAAAAGGTGAACTGAATAGATGTGGGAGCTGACAGTTTGAAAGAAACATGAACATAACTGTATTGGATTGTATGTCATCAGAGCCACAGAAGACAACCTGGTATAAAAGAGTTGGGGAGAAAAACTGAGCTGCTTTAATAAGACTTTTATAATCTCCAAAAAAGTGTTAGGAAGTTACATAAGGATGATAGCAAATGTTTGTTGGTATGTTTGTTTATGGTACTGGAGATTGAACCCAGGAGTATTTGCCCTCTGAGCTGCACTCCCAGCTCTATCTACCTACCTGTCTATCTATCTATCTATCTATCTATCATCTATCGTCTCTCTTTAAAACAGGATCTCACTAATTCAAATATAGTTCTAGCTGCCATTATGGGGAATACAACAGTTAATACTATGAGAGTAACAGGGCAAGCAGTTTTCTTATGAGACACTCAGATTTTAGTTTAGAAGGGGGTAGAAGAATTTGAATGACATTACAATCCTTAACTACAGAATGAAGTCCAAAAGCACGGTAGGCATGTTTTGAAGACAGAAGAAAGTGGAGGTGGGAAGGGTCATCAAAGAACAGCAATGGTAACTACAGAGCAAGTGTAGGCTTAAGGGGACAGGTAGATAAGTCAGTCATTATAGCTGGCAACTAAATCAGTACAGCTTTGCTTTTTTGGAGACACATGGAAAGAATGTAGTTTTCATCTTCTTTGAAGTTGGGCATGGCTAAGTGATTTGACTTGCCTGACACTATGTAAGGGAAAGTAATGTGTCACTTCCTGTTGGATACCTTGAGAGCGCATGATTGGCAACGTTCCTATCTCAGTGTGGCAGTGGTCAAAGATTAGGGTTTCCTTGACAACCCACATTAGACATGGTGTGTGGACAAAATTTTAAAAGCTTGTATCAAATCATTGATATTTGGGGAGTCATTTTAAATTCAGCATAACCTAGACCTCCTTACTAAAACATAAGTAAACTACCTGACTTTGCTATGATATTATCAAGGTTTCAAACAATGTAAAACTATGGTAATAAGGCAACTTCAGGGAAGGCACAGAGAATTCAATGAAAATAATTTGACCATAGTTAATAGTACCCTGCTTTGTAATCTTTGTAGATCAGCATTGCAGTATGTTTAATGTCGATACATACCTTTTAACAAATCCCATATATATTTTGATAAATTATGCATATTGAACAAGTGATTAAAGGTCAGTATATGATTTGGAAAACATATTTATAAAATCAATACACTGATCAATAAAGAAAACTTTTTATATATACATGTATATTTTATTTGTTCATGTCTCTCTAAGCAATGAGAATTCTAAGCTCTACTTATTTTTCCTTTATTTCTTTTATTTAATTACTTATTTGAGACACTCTTCTTCAGGGAACAGAATCATAATTTTAAGAATTACAATTACATTTAGAACTTGAGGTTGTTGAAAATATGGTATATTCATTAGTGGCCTTTGATATTCACAACTTATGAGTATTGGGTTAAATATACATAAGTAAACAATCTAGTGTACTTTCCAAGTTGGAAATGTTGACACCAACAGCACGTTCCTAATGAATGTATTTATCCCTTGTCATAGTTTCCATTTTTAGTATTTACCCTTTGAATTTAAAGTGTGGGTTTGGCCCCTCATAGTGGTGCACACCTGTAATCCCAGTACTTTGGAGCCTGAGCCAGGAAAATAACAAGTTCAAGGGCAACCTTAGCAATATAGGAGGCTTTCAGCAACCTAGCAAGATCCTATTTCCAAACAAAAAAATTTAAAAAGTGCTGGGGGTGTAGCTCGGAGGTAGAATGCTCCTCGGTTCAATCCCTAGTACCATAAATAAATAAATAAATAAATAAATAAATAAATAAATAGCTCAGGCTTGGGCTATAGGTAAGTGGTAGAGTGATTATATAGCATGCACGAAGCCTTGGGTTTTATGGCCAGCACTGCAAAGAAAAATAAAAGTATATATAAAACAATGGTCAACAGTTCAATACCTTTTAATTATATATACAAATTAAATGAGGAGCCTGACATATGTTCTTATATGCATCATTTACATAGATTGATGAATTCACTTATCATATCTATTTACTAGGGCACAAAGAGGGCAAAACTTTACAAGTGGGGAAAAATTAAGTACCATGTATGGCAATTAGTGCATTGGAAATTGAGTGTGAAATAAAGATGTTTCATTCATCAAGTTTGAGTGAGCAATTAGGAGGAAAATGTGTGTAGCTCTGTCAAGGTTAAAATTCATGTTGAGATCATTCACATTGTTTTTCATGAAAATTCAAGATTTAAAGAAAAACTCACTTCAAAATAATTAAAATAAATCTACTTAATCCCTGCTATATAATGAGTGGGACAAGAAGATACCTTTCTAATTTTCTTCCTCTGAGTAGATTTTTTTTTTAATGGTCAGAAGGAACCTGAACTCTTAGCTCCTATTTTGAGCTAACTCTTAGTTCTTACCTTCCAGCTTCCTGATACTACAAATCCAACAGCATATCTACATTGTCAGAAGAGAAACTTGAAAGTGATTTCATATGGTGAAAACAGCTAGATAACTCTTGAGGACAAAATGGCAATGTAAAAATATCCTCTAGCAGCTTTGCCAGTATACAACAAATCTAGGTCAGTCTATTCAGCAGGAAAAGCTATTAGAAGAACTCCTCTCTCATTTCCCCCACAAAAAAACGCAACCCCACACAACTGAGTGACCAGTGAATTCTCCTTTGGGAAAGGTATCATGCCATGTGCATTCCATTAAGTATGTATGAACTATTATGAAGATGACAAAAATCTGATGATTCAAAATGATACAAATAGAATAAATTAATTCAAGTGTTTCATGTATCTAATGGCAAATTAATATATGTCAAAGTGGTAAAAATTTAAAAGGACATAAATTGAGCCAATTCCATTGTAAATAATTTCTTGAAGCTTATCAGAATGTGTCTTCTCATATATTGCCTTGTTAGTCCATAAATATATGCACTATTAGGGAAGGGGTATGCACACGTGTGTGTGTGTGTGTGTGTGTGTGTGTGCGCATGTGGGTGCGCTCACATGCCCACACTCATAAATAAAACATTTTGGGGTCAAGTAGAGATTAAGTGTGAGGGAACAGTTCAGATGGTACTAGACTTCAACCAGCTAAAGATCTGTTCTTCCTGATTCACTAGGGTATCGTCTCTTCCCATTGCAATTCCATGAATGCTGGACTGTAGAGAAAGAGAGCCATTTTGGGACTCAAACACCAAAGGGTCCCTCAAATAATTATTCTTTGTAAATCAATGCCATGGCCAACTTCTACAAAATCTCTAGGCAGTAAAATGTAAGACACTGAATACAAAGCTCTCAGCTGTGTTGTTTCTGGACATTCATAAGCATTCTCTCTAGTTGAGCTTATATATGATAATTCACAATTTACACAAAGACTTTGACAGGTTATTTCATATTCAACGCTGAGAAAAGCTGCTTACCTTTTTTATTTTTTTTAAACATCTCTCACCACCTGGTGTAATTCGCAAATACTTGAACTTTCTGGAGAAATAAAAATACCTGATTACCTTACCTATGTCAGAATGTTTGAAATCTGTGCCTCCTAAAAGTAATAGCAAGAAAGGTGACTCCAAATCCTACAGGAAGGATTGATTTATAATTCTGAAAGCACCAACTGTTACCTGCTGAGAAGTACAGACTGGATCTAAGCATCATCTAATGTTTTAGTTTAGACATATTTTCTATTAGATGGTATATACTGAAGCAAATTTCACAGAGTTCTCAGGTTTTTGAGTGCAATAACCTTCAATTTTGATCATTTTAAGCACAATAAAACTGAACACAAATTTTAATTGAACAAAATAAAAACACATTAACTATAAATATGAATTATTTTTATTTTACAGTGTAAGTACATCAGCCTTCATCTCAGAAAGTTATTTCCCAAAAGAGAAGCTAGGCATTTAACCACAATTTTTATTAATGTTCTATGAAGAAGTCCATAAATAAGGATAGAATATAAAATACTAGCTTAGAATCAATTTTTTTGATTAAATACCCCTCTTACAGCCAAACACCTGTTTTGTGGTGGTTGCATGTATAATTAATGCAGCCTAATGAACAAGCTTCATCAAAACCTCTCTGTGGTTGAAAATAAAATCAGAGTGGTAGGTCTTATAAATTACAACACTTGGGAAATACACAAAAATGACTTTGAAGTACATCTCATGGCATTTTAGTTTAAAAGACAGGATACCTGGATTGACAAACACTTCTGTGGAATCATGGAAAAATTCTAGGTTTTACCACTTCATATCACAACATGCAAGTCTTGTTTCACCAACACTTGTGTTGCCTGCCTGGGTTCTCCAGAAGGAATACATATTTCTTGCTTGCCTTGACATATTAGCTATCAAAGACAAATCAGCTATCTCAAGCAATGCTTCTCCTCCTAGCTCAGCAATTCTCCTATTGTTTCCACTTCAGTCTTTTCTTTTTTCAGTCATCTTCTGCAATTATAATGAAAACATTCATCCTCCTGGTAATTTTCAGGATGACTTTAGTCCTTTAACAATAAAAAAGGGAGAATTGTAATAACGAAAGATGCTCTTTCCACCTGTGGTACAGGGGATTGAACCCAGGAATGTTCTACCTCCAAGCTACACTCCCAGCCCTTTTTAAAATTTATTTATTTAATTTTGAAACAGGGCCTTACTAAGTTACCTTGTACTGGCCTAGAACCTGCGATCCTCCTGTCTCAGTCTCCCAAGTACTGGGATTATAGGCATGTGCCACCGCACCCAACTTAAAAAAATGCATTCTTGATAAAAATTTCAATACTTTTCAAGTACACTCATCTATCTAAAAGAAAGAATGAATGAAAGAACAAAAGAAAGAGGCTCCAATATATTTGCTTACAGGTAAAATTCCATTTAAGTGATCACTGATTCTCTTAGTGTATAAAAAATGACAAGTGTCCACTGATAGAAACAAAAATTCAAACATCATGCTACTAAGATTGATTGCAAGGGAGCCTAACTATATATTCTAGATGCCAATGCATTCTGCCATTTAACTAACAAAAAAATGTCCTTTTTTAGTATATTTGGGCTGTCATTAAAAAAAAATTGACAGACTGGGAGACTTAAAAGAAATTTATTTTCTCTTTGTTCTAGAGGCCAAAACCTAAGATAAAGGTGTGCCAGCCTGGTCATTTTGGGGTAAGGGCTCCTTTCTTGGCTTGCAGAGGGCCTCCTCTGCACTAAATCTTCACACGGTCTTTCCTTGGTGCATACACAGAGAGCTCTCTTGCTGTCTAATCTCTTACAGGGCCACCTGATCCAACAGAATTAGGGGCTTACTCTTATTATGTCATTTAACATCTCCAAACAAAGTCACAGTGGGTATTAGGGCTTCAACATAGGAATCTGGGTGGTAGGAGGGGACAATTTAGTCCTCAGCATGTCCTGAAGAAACCACAAACTTGTGAGCAGCTGTCCTACCAGAAACCACCGTAGGAATCTAGAACAATCCTTGCAAAGCATTGGAGAAGCATTTTGTTCAGAAGACATCAATACTAGTGCAAAAATAAACATGTATTCTATGCTGTGTTCTACACTGGACTTTTTCTGTGCATAAAAATTATAAACTAATTTTACTGGCTTTCAAGAAGATATTTATTCATTCCACATTCCACATATTTGTTTGTATGTTGTTTATATAACAAATTGGTCACACACATTTTTTAGCTGAGATAAGTAAGAACTTTTAATATATGGAAGGATAAGTTTATTAGCTAAGTTAGCCAGCAAATTTCGCTGAATGCCAAATATATAATGTACCCTGTTCTAGGGATCTGGCATGTATTAATGATCAAAACAGAGAAGAGTCCTTTCTTTTGTGGAAACTACGTACACATACATTGTTAATGCAAATTATGTAACAAATATTTTAATGCAATACTGAATACTTTCTTCATTTAATGGTAACTTTCAAGTTCCATACTATGTTCATTTCCTTTCAATTCTTCCTAACTACTATGAAAGTAGAAAATATTATATAGTAGTCTTAGCTTTTATCGCCAGTATATTCTTTCTAGTATTTTATTAGTAATCTCACAAATATCACAACTGAGGTTTAAGATACAATTGCACATATGTTGGAGAAACATATAGGCACGGGTACAAACTTCCTCAATAAGACCCCAAAGGCACAAGAAACTAAAACAAGGATTAATATGTGGGGTTGCATTAAACTGAAGAGCTGTGCAGCAAAAGAAACTATCAAGAACCTCAAGAGAGAACTGACAGAATGGGAGAAGAATTTGCCAACTACTCCTCTGATAGAGGACTAATGTCTAGAATGTACAAAGAACTCAAGAAACTCACTTTAAGAAAAACAAATAACCCAATCAAAAAATGGGCAAGTGAACTAAATAGACACTCCTTCACAAAAGAAGAAATACAAATGGCCAATAAATGTATGAAAAAATGTTCAATATGATGAGCAATCAGGAAGATGCAAATCAAAACTACCCTGAGATTTCACCTAACCCCAATTAGAATGGCAATCATTAAAAACAAACAATAATAAATGCTAGTGAGGATGTGGAGAAGTAGGAACTCTGATACACTGTTGGTGGGATTGCAAATTAGTGCAACCACTTTAGAAAACAGTATGGAGGATCCTCAGAAGAATGGGAATGAACTTATTATATACCCAGGAGCTATACCACCCCTGGGTATTTACCCAAAAGAATTGAAACCAAACTACCATAGTAATGCAGGCATACCTATGTTTATAGCTGCACAATTCATAACTGCCAAACTATGAAACCAGCTGAGATGTCCATCAACAGATGAATGGATTACAAAATTATGGGCTATCTACACAATACAATTCTACTTAGCCAAAAAGAAGAACAAAATTATGTCATTTTCAAGGAAATGGATGGAACTGGAGAATATTATGCTAAGTGAGATTAGTCAGTCACAAAAAGTGAAAGGTCGGATGTTCTCCCTCATATGCAGAACCTAGGGAGAAACTGGGACACAGGAGGGACTCCAGATAAAGAAGGAGAATATACCAATGTCATTCTCGGTACTCCATATTGGGGGGGCACTAAGAGTTGTGTGCATGTATGTTAATATCAAATTGATATTCATTGTGATGTGAGACTACAATGCACCAATAAAAGCACATTAAAAAAGGAGAAATATTAGTGGGGTGAAGGAGGGGACCTAACTGAGGGAGATGCGAGGGGGGATGAAGACTTGAAGAGGGAAACACCTCAATGGACATGATGTACATACACAACTTATCAAAACCAATCACTGTGCTGAGCATGGGAAGGTAGGGAGGGGAGGGAGTATGTAGGGTGGCGACTGGGGGAGTGCTCATTGAGTACTGTGTGCATGTATGCCTCTATCACCCTGAGTTTCATCAAGATGTATGATTACAGTGCACCAATAAACAACACACACACACACTCACACACACACACACACACACTCACACACACACACACACACACACACACACACACACACGACACAATTGCACTTAATTTTGTTCTTAAGAACAGGGAGGTTGTAGAATAACTGCCTGGGCTTTGCAGCCTGAAGCCCCATGTTTGAGACTTGGCTGTGCCTCTTATTGCTTCTGTGAACATAAATAAGCTTTCACCAATAAGCTTTATTGTTCTCACCTATGAAATGATAACAATGATATTTACTGATAGGATATTCCAAACTTAAACGCATTGGGTATTACATGCATTTCAGAATGGAATAAGAATAGCTATTACTATTTTTATTATTTAATGTTAAGGAACTACACCTGAAGCATATGCATATATAGATACACACATTATCCATTTATCACTTAATACAATAGAAAATTTTTCCTAACTATGGGTGAGTTGAAAGATGGAGTTCAACCCAAAAGATAAATTACCATGTGATCATAAAAACAAAGCGTAGGGTATTCTTGGTGGACTTGTAGTAAGATAGGTTAGAACACTAGGACCTGTAGTCTAAGTCTCTTCTCTACAGGCAAATGTTCCTGTTTCTATTTCCAGGGTAGAAGCCCCTCCTATCAAGTGATACTGTTAGGAAGAAGAGTTTTTATTTTTTTATTTTTTATTTTTTGCGGTACTGGGGATTGAATCCAGGAGCATTCTACCTCCGAGCTATACCCCCAGCCCTATTTTTTTATTCTTTATTTTGAAACAGGGTCTCACTAAGTTGCAGAGGCCTCACTGAGTAGCTGAGGCTAGCCGCGAACCCAGATCCTCTGGTCTCAGCCTCCCAAGTACTGGGATTTTCATTCCAACAGAACAAAAGTAGTACAAAAACCTAAAGTACTATTAAATTTCCCAGGTTTCCAGGTATCAGATGTGTCAAACCCTGTAACAAGGTTTTCTAAATATTTCTAATATTTCTCTTCATAGCCAGGCGTTGTGGCACATGCTTGTAATCCCAGTACTTAGGAGGCTGAGACAGGAGGAGCCGGGTTCACGGCCAGCCTTGGCTGCTTTGTGAGGCCCTCTGCAACTTAGTGAGACCCTGTTTCAAAATAAAGAGTAAAAAATAGGGCTGGGGGTGTAGCTCAGAGGTAGAAAGCCCCTGGGTTCAGTCCCTGGTACCACAAATATATATATACATATATATATATACATATATATGTATATATATATATATATGTATATATATATATGTATATATGTGTATATATATAATATATATATAAATATATATATATATACATATATATTTCTCTTCATGATGTTGAAAAAGGGCCTCTAATGACAAGATTTAAAATATCTGTAAGCCAGGCATGGTGGCACATGCCTGTAATCCCAGCACTTGAGAGGCTAAGAGAGGAGGATCGCAGGTTCGAGGACAGCCTCAGAAATTTAGTGAGACTTTCAGCAACCTAGAAAAACCCTGTTTCAAAACAAAAAATAAAATAAGTCTGGGGGTGTAGTTCAGATTTAGAATGCCCCTGGGTTTAATCTCCATTACCAAAAATTTAAAAATATCTGGATATATCTCATAGAAAAGTTTCTTTATGACTGTTACTGGTTTCACCTAAGGCCACAAGGCAAAGAATGGCAGAAGACTTTCTCCTGCTTAGTTTTGGAATCCTAGTCTTATTCAGAACACCTGTCCTACACTGAGCCACCCAATTATTGCATACTGGGCAGAAAGTAAAAATGATGTGAAATTAACCTAACAACAACTTGAATGATTTTCAGGGTATAACCTACACGAATGTAACTTGTAAGAAAAATGACAGCTTTGAGTTTAACAAGTTCAAGGACACGTATAATTGTTAAAATTATTTTAGGTAATTCTAGGGGACAGCATTTTGAAAGGTGATATCCAAAACTGTCCTTTGTTCTCACACCAGAAATCCCATACACTCCATCTGTTTATTTCTACTTAATCCTGGTCAGTTTCCACAAGCTGCCATCCTAACCCCAGCTCTTTAACTCATTTCTCTTTCAATCCTCGTTATATAAAAGAGACTTTCAAATTGCAAGATAATCAATTTCTTCCTCCCTTATTTACTGGTAATGGAGAATGAGGTTTCTTACAATTACTATAGAACAATAAAGGAGGAAATACTTTTATTAGCCTGTAGACCCTCGATGATAGAATCACTAGAAAGAGGGGTGACTGCAGGAAGCAAGTTCTTTCTCTGAGGAAAAGCCACGTGATCTCTGTGTTTAAGCTGGCATGCAGGTTGGTAACAAATTGAGACTTGAGTAAGGAAATCCATGCTTTGCCTGCTACCTTTTATCCAGTTTCTCTATTCTACTATTATTCTTCTTCCTCTTACTCTGCTCCAAAGAAAGTCTTATTTAATATAAATGCACAATTAAAAAGCAACTTTATTTACTTAACATTGCTCTTACCAACTGCAGAATAATAAATTAGACAAAAAATAAATATAATTTGGAAGACTGTTATTTATCACCAGGCTGTGGTGAGCACAGAGAAAAACTAAGAATGAACAATTCAATTGATCCCAGGTTGTGCCATTTCTCCTCCTCTCTTTAAAGCAGATGAAGATGTTCTAAAGCATGCTCACACCTCCTGCTACAGCGGAATGGGGATACATGACTCCATATACCACTAATGCCATAAAGAACAGACTCCTGAACAGCTGAGAGACGTTAGACAAGATAACAGAACATCATAACACACCTGGGGAGTCTGTTTTCAAAACATATGAAATATTGAATACAGATGATACATTCATTAATAAAGAGAAATGACGAATAGGAGCATAAGCTAGTTCCATATGCATTAGTAGACTAGAAGAAGATAAAATTCCAAAGAAAAGCCATGAATACTGTATATATTATCAAAATACATAAAAAGCTTAGAGATTAAAACATTTATAGTAGTTTATAAAGATAGACCACACTAGAGATGTAAACCATTGGAAATGTAAAAACAAGAGGCTAATTTGGAAATGTTCCCCAAAATTCAATCAACTTTGAGGACCTATAAATGTAATCAGCATAAGATTCCCACTGATAATTTTATTAACACCAACTGGGGTGATTTGCTTTTTAAGTTTATGTAAAACATAGAGCCACTAAAACAAAAAGGAATGGGCTTTTCTTTAATAATAATTATGTATGAATATGATTCATTCTGTCTAGCTCAATATAATACTTGGATATTCAATATTTACAACATTAAAATAGAGAAAATTATGTGTTTCCCTAGCAAATTTGCATTGATTATAGTTATCTTGCTTTTTATTATACAACATATCCTAAATTACCCATAAAATTAGTAGAAATAATAAAACACAAAATAAAAAACTAATCATGCTCTAAAACTTGTACTGCTTCAATGCCTTCCTCACCAAACCTTGAGAAAAGTTCCTCTAGATCGCATCCCACAAAGTACACACACTGGGGTCAAAGTTCCATGGGGGCAGGCACCTCGTACAAATCTGTGCAGTGACTCCCATCTAAATTCCCCAAAACAAGGGTCTCTTCCTTTTCATTATACTCATGAAGACATAGGAATAAGCACCGAAGAACATGAATGGTATAGCCAGACTTCCTGGGCCTGGTTCCCAGTTCTACCATTTACCTGCTGTCCGTGCAGGACTTATTCAAACTCTCCAGTGCCCTGACCCTCCAGTTTCCATATTTGCCAATCTACCTCCTAGAATTTTTTAAGAAGATCAACTGAATTGATATGTGTAAGTGCATCAGACAGTACCCTGACACATAGTCAATGCTAAATTGTTTGCTACTATTATTAATACTGGGGTCCACCTCTATCATAGAACTTACTACAGTATATTGTAACATCTTTTGCCACCACTGGAATGTCAGAACAAGAAATATATATGGATTCTCCTCAAATATATGCAAAATATAATATAAAAATATAAATTTGTATCCTTAGGGCCTAGCCCAATGGCCAGCATATATTGACAATCAATGCTGAATAGTTACTTGGTCACCTATACATAAAAATAATTTGCAATACAATATATCCAGTAATTTAGGCACTAATTAACCCTGGTATATATTTCTGCATGTCTAATCTTGACTTCTGAAGGCAATTGAGAGTTCATAGAAACTGTCTTTAAATGTTCCATAATAATTGCTTTCTCCTCCAATATATTTCAAGAATATCAAATGATGTTTTTATAATTATATTTTCACATTATTTATTCAAGTTTTTCAACAGAATAAATGTAATTATAGCATATTTATATCCATATGTGTTTGTGGAGATAGGCTGGTTTGTGGCGTGGTAGGGAAGAGGCATATTTTGACAAAGTTTTTTTTGTGTGTGAGAGTGGTGTTGGAAAATTGAACCCAGGGACATTCTACCTCGGAGTTACTCCCTCAGCCCTATTGTTTTGTTTTGTTTTGTTTTAATTTGGAAACAGGGTTTCACTAAGTGGCTGAGAGCCTTGTTAAGTTGGTAAGTTCACCTTTGAACCTTTGATCCCCCTGTCTCAGCCTTCCAAGTACTAGGATTGCAGGCATGCATGACCACCTTGGCCTAAACACTTTGTTTTAAATTAAAAGCTATAGATACTCATGAATAAATTGGTGGTTTAGGTTTAGTGAAGCTCCTAGTTCACTATTTTACTCAATTTGCCCATCCTTTAAAATGCATGTGTTTTCATGACAGTAAAAAACACAACTTTTATCCCTTTTATTTACTTTGGTGGGTGTATTCAGACATCCCTTTGTTTTGCAGCAACTCAAGTATTCCAATAGCAATCAAAGGCAGATTTCAGTGGCTGTCACTGAAACTCAAGAATATTTAGATCACCATTTAGTCAATACACTTTTAAAAATAAAATGTATGGTGAAATTCTCTCCTTTATTCAGTCTCAATTTCCCCTGGCCCAACATTAGACCCAAATTATTCTACATATACTTGAATTAGAGAACTGATTTTATTTTTTGTCTATTTTTAAAGGTGACCATATAGTGGGAATAGGAGCAAATGTACTGCATGATCCTTTTTACAGGAAAATGAATGACAAAATTATTTTTTAATGGAAAAGCAAGAAATGTAGAAACTTATCTAAATGGAAGATTTTTTCCCCTACAGACTCACTTTTGACATCCATAAAACACGTTTTTTAGGACAAGTATTCTCCACAATGGTCTATAGACCCTATAACCAAAGAGCATACTGGACAAGTCTTGGATTCTAAGTATCTGAGTCTAATAAAAGGATCTAATAAAAGGAATTACCTGATCCCATGGCTGACTCAAGGAAAGTATACAATGAGCTTGGAATAGCTTTCTATAAGAAAGGGAGAAAGAGTTCAATAAAAGATGTGAATGTAGCAAAAAAGAAATAGGAGCTATATCAAAAGAACTCTCATGAGACTAATATGGGAAATGTTATTATTAAAATAAATAATATCAATGTTAGACTTTGATGCATTGAATTTAAAATAATTCACGGGTTAACACTGATATCAAATAAATAAATAAATAAATGGAAGAGACATTAAAGTTTATAAATAAAGGAAAGAACTAGAAAATTATCTTACTGAACCTACCATGGTACTAACCGATTCAAGCAAGAATCATCAATGGATGCTCAAACCAATGGGTGAAAAAGGTAACTTAATAGTGGAGAAACCTGGTAGACTGCCTTAACCAAGTTATTAGAACCAATATTATTAATAATGGGATAAAATGTATCACATGCCGCTTAATTTGTTTAATCATTTATGCTAAATGACCCTCCCCCATGGCCACATGAACAGTGTTTGTATACCTTTTGTAAGACTTCTGTTCAAATGTAAAAGCCCCTTGTATAATATAAAGATATGTACTACATATTTCTTTAATAATATTGAACCAAAAAGTTTCTCTTCAATAACAGGTTTTATTCCTTAACACAAGAATTATATAATATATAATATTTTGCATTTTTACTTTGTATGTGGGGACTCTCTGAACAAAATTCAATGCCTACGGCTATGTATCTCTTAGACTATGGTTTTCCTTTATTTACTGATCTCCTTGCTTTATTAAAAGCTCCTCGCATAAATTTTCACAAATTTACCCCTCTATCCACATAGCACTCATTCATTCAGAATTTATTAGGAGTTGACATAAAAAGTCCCAATTTTGTTTCCTTATTAGTAGATGTGAAAATCTATAAATTGGAGGTACAATTTATAATCATAGAGTATATATATATATATATATATATATATGTTATATACATATTCAGCTATCACATTGGGACTCATTTTGTTGATTTAATTTTATTGTATTAGAAGTAGTCTATTTTGACATATGGGGTAATCTGAGTTTTGTTGTTGTTGTTTTTCAATAACATGTTAAAATTATGGTACATATAAACTACACATTTATAAATAATAATAAGTAACAAATTATCACATACTTTAAAATTGATACACACTAACTCCCTACAAATGCCTTACCATGAATGCAATTATATGAATACCAGGGTATTAGAGCTCTTTCTTAGAATTAATAGGCTTGTGTGAATATGAAATTAAATAAAAATCTTTTCATCATCTATGTTTTGAAAGCCATATATTATACTAATTTCATCTGAATGCTAGTTTTCCCTTTCATTATGAATAATAGTACAATATTTTGCTTTAAAATATTTTGCAAACATTTGTGGGTATGTAGTTAATTTTGTGATTTTTCAATATGAAATCATTTTAAATTAAAATTGCCCCATTAGAAGTTAAGTTTGTACTTAAAAAATTTTGATTTTAACAAATATGAAATATACGTTAGCCTTACTTCAATATACATAGTGGAATTTATTTTATTTGAAACCAATTCCATTGAAAGTTTAAATCTTAGGAACTCTTCTAAAACATATTATGTTAAAAGAAACCCTTCTTGCCATTATCAAATTGTTCAAGAGTAAGTCAGCTCTATGTTGCAATAAAATTCAATGGCAGCAATATTCTTTCGTTATTGAGGTATACCTGCTAAATTTTAATATCAGAGTTCTAAAAATATGTCAAAATTATACTATGAGACTACCCTTCAAAGTTCAATACAATATTTAAAATACTTCATATATACTAGAGAAATCCCTACTTCATTTCAAATTTCCATGCAATAATTTTGCCTGAAAGAAAACATATTATCTCACCCATTATTAATTTTCATAAAAGATTTTCTTTTGCTTAAATATGACTTTGACCGCCGGGCATGGTGGCGCATCCTTGTAATCCCAGTACTTGGAAGGCGAAGACCAGAGGATCGGGGTTCGCGGCCAGCCTCAGCTACTTAGTGAGGCCCTCCGCAACTTGGTGAGACCCGGTTTCAAAATAAAGTATAAAAAATAGGGAGCCGGTTGTGGTGGCACACGCTTGTACTCCCAGTACTTTGGGAGACGGAGACCGGAGGATCTGGGTTCGCGGCCAGCCTCAGCTCTCTCGCTCTCTCTCTCCCTGTCTCTCTCTCTCT
>PVJS01018869.1:0-34355 GCA_004027185.1 Glis glis | reverse complement strand
AAGTACTGGGATTACAAGCGTGCGCCACCATGCCCAGCTTTATACTTTATTTTGAAACCGGGTCTCACGAAGTTGTGGAGGGCCTCACTAAGTAGAGAGAGAGAGAGAGACAGGGAGAGGGAGAGAGAGAGAGAGAGCTGAGGCTGGCCGTGAACCCAGATCCTCCAGTCTCCGCCTCCCAAAGTACTGGGATTACAAGCGTGCACCACCACGCCCGGCAAGATCTGCTGTTTCTTCCAGTCCCTCTTCACCAAGGAAGTGGTGGAATTTCTTGGCCAGGGATGGGTAAAGAAATGTTTCCACCTTCTCCAACCTGGATGTCTTCCTTCTTTCCTTCTGCAGTTTTGGTCTTGGTTCAGTTGGTTCTGTAGTTTCCGCAGGCAACAATTCCTTCTGCCTCACTCTCCCACACAGCTTGGTCTTGATACTGCTTTTCCCTAAAGTGATGCCCTTTTTGTTTCTGAGTCTGACTTTCCCTAAAGCGACGCCCTTTTTGCTTCTGACTTCCACATTCAGTTTACACTAACGAATACAGCGGCCTCGTACATGCTAGATACTTACTTGGTGCTGGAGATACAAAGATGAAAGAGAGTCCCTCCCTCTTCTTCAGAGAAAACCCCTTTTGTGTTCCTCTGACATTCTTGTCGTCCACGCACGTTCTGCTGTTTAACCTTTTCCCCTTTCATTTCTCTACGCTGAGACTTCCCAACCTGTTTGCTTGGCATACTTCTCCTCCTCTTCCTCCTTCTCTTCTGCATTAGAGATTGAACCTAGAGGTATTCTACCTCTGAGCTACACCCCCAGCCCTTTTTATTTTTTGCTTTGAAACAGGGTCTTGCTAGGTTGCAGAGGGTCTTGCTAAGTTGCTGAGGCTGATCTCAAACCTGTGATCCTCCTGCCTTAGCCTGCCAAATACTAGGATTACAGGCGTGTGCCACCACGCCTGGCAGCATACACTTCTATATGCTGAGATATTTCTTCCCTCAGTCTTTGGGCAGCCTGGCAGGGCACTGGACTCCATTTACTCCAGTGTCTCATATGGAAATTACTTTCTACCTGTGCTGTGATGTGAAAATCTAATGCCTAGTGTTTAAGGCCGGCCATCTTCACCTTCGTTCTTCTCACACCGAGTTCCCTGCAGTGTTGGACTCTTCTCAAAAGCCTGTCTTTCCTGACTTCACTGCCTCTTCACTTCTCTGGCTCTCCTACTGTCTATCTGATAATTTTCTTCTCAGTATCTTCGCTTGCCTCCTTCCTTAAATGTAGCCCCTTCTCAGGGCTCTGCCCTCGGCCCCTCTTTCCTTCCTGTCCTCGGGGGATTTCATGGCTCTCATCATGTCTTGAGTTCAGGTGGAGAGCTCCCACCCAGCGCCTCATCTCCATCTCCTCTTCATCGTCTGCCCTGGCCTAGCAACAGAGCTCAACCAGTCCCCAACCAAACACACCATGGGCTTCCTTTTACCAGCACGGAGCTGTTCTTACTTCCAGGTTTCTTAGCCTTTAAAACTGATTTGTTCTCTCTCTCTCTTTTATTTATTAATTTATTTTTTTGTGGTACTGGGGTTTGGACCCAAGGGCGTTCTACCTCTGAGCTACACCCCCAGTCCTACTGTATTTTTTTTTAGTTTGAGACAGGGTCTCACTAAAGTTGCTGAGGGCCGTGCTAAGTCGCTGAGGCTGACCAGGAACTTGCGATCCTCCTGTCTCAGCCTCCCAAGTACTGGGATTACAGGTGTGTTCCACCATACTTGGCTCAAAACTAGTTCTCAAATACAGATTATAGGGTTGTTCTCAACTCTTCCCCATACTCCCATTCTGAACTCACCTTAGTCCCTCCTACCAAATCACGTGCTGCAGACGCGGTCTCCCCAATCTCTGTCCTTTGTCCTTTCTTCTCAAGTCCGTTATCTTATTTTGGCTCGCATCCTCTCTCACCTCTGCATTAGCAATAACTCTGGATTCACCTGACTTTCCTTCAATTCCTCTGCACTCAGTATCTTCTCAAAACATAGACCTGGGATGAGGATGATCCGATGAGCCTAATCTTCCCCTCTGGCGTCCTATCACAGTCTGCCTTCCATTTCTGCTTCCCTAGAAAGAATGCCCCTGGTCCCCCACACACCAGACACCTCTAGATTCTGTGCTCTGCCCAGGCTCTTCCTCAACCTTGAATTCTTTTGTGGTACTGGGGATTGAGCCCAGGGGCATTCTACCTCCGAGTTACGCCCCTAACCCTATTTTATTATTATTATTAATATTATTATTGTTATTGTTGTTGTTGTTATTGTTATTGTTATTATTATTTTGAAACAAGGTCTTACAAGGTTGATGAGAGTCTCACTACTTGCTAAGGCTGTCCTTGAACCTGCAATCCTCCTGTCTCAGCCTCCCAAGTATTGGAATTACAAGTGTGCGACACTACGCCCAGCCCTCAGCCTTGAATTCTCAGTCCCAATCAAGTCCACTTGTCAAAATCTACATGTCTAGCTGGGTGTGGTGGCACATGCCTTTAATCCCAGTACTTGGGAGGCTGAGATAGGAGGATCACAGGTTTGAGGCCAGCCTCAGCAACTTAGCAAGATCTTGTTTCAAAATAAAAAATACAATAGGGCTGGGGGTGTAGCTCAGAAGTAGAATGCTCCTGGGTTCAATCCCCAGTACCAAAAAAAAAAAAAAAATCTGCATGTCACTGACAATGTGCGGGTCAGATGGTGCATCCTCAGAGAGGGTGCTTCAACTGCCCAGCTGGACTCGGTCTCCTTTGCTCTCTGTCCCCACCTTCCCCGCCCCCCATGTCCCCACCTTCCCCGCCATGATGCCCCTCGAGCACTTAGCTCACTTATGCACACATTAGCATCAGCTACTGGAATCTCTCTCCTCTGGCTCACCTGGCAGGACAAGGTCGCCTTCATATCTTCTACCCCCTCTCCTGCACATAGTAGGCTCCAGGCAGATTTTTTTTGCTGTATTTTCCTGACTTTGCAAAATTGGTTCAGCGTTTTAGGCAACAGCGCAATAGTGATATGCGCGTGTACAGAAGCAGCATCCTGGGGGTAGCAGCCATTCCCCGAGGGGTCCTCTCCTAGGTCCCCGCTGCTCAGGATGGGCTGACTGGAGAGGACCAGGGTGTAAGGGGAAAGGACGGCTCCCTGGAAACCTGTAGCAGCCTAGTTCTTCGCCCACTGGGCTCCGCATCTTGTCCCCTCCTGCCCTCCCTCTCTCCCTCCCTCCCTCCTGAGAAGGCTCTTATTTGAGATTTCTTTTTCCTTCATTAGTGCGCTCCTCGCTGAGTTCCCCAGCTGCAGCTGCCCTTGGTCTTCTCGGGCTTCCACTGTTTGTTTATTTATTTCCTTGTCAGCCTCTTTCTCTGCTGTGGTTGTAAATAGAGTCGGTGACTGTCAGCCCCCGGCCTGTGCGGTGAACCTGCGCATGTCCACTCTGGATCTGTGTGAAGGGCTGGCCCTCGGGCTCACAAGCGGTTCTGGGCACTGGCCCAAGCTGTCCAGAAGGTTTTCTCCTGACCATCCGGGTGGAACTTTACAGACAGAAGTGTCACATGGCACACGCGCCATCCCCTCCAGTCCTCTCTCTTGCTCCTGTTCTTGCCACCATGACCCCCCCCCCCAACCACAGGTTGGGTAGGTGACAGAGGGGCACTCAGGCTTGCCTCAGCATAGGGTGAAAAATGACACCAGATATGTCCTGCATAATATTCCTCTGTTTTCCTTTTCCTCCTCCTTTTTTTTTTTTTTTTTTGGTGGTACTGGGGATTGAACCCCGGGCAGACTACCTCCAAGCTATACCCCCAGCCCTTTTTAAATTTTGGAACAGGGTCTCACTAAGTTGCAGTGACTGGCCTCCAACCTTCAATCCTCCTGTCTCGGCCTCCCAAGTACTGGGATAACAGGCGTGTACCACCATGCCCGGGTTTTCCTCCACTTTGAGGATGTTGGAGCTGCGCTCAATATAAATTGCATGGCCATTCCAAATCTCAAGCCAAGTGCTTTGTTGGTTATGGAAGGCTAGAGAGAAAACCTTGAAGCCGGGCCAGAACTCTGGGGCTTTGTCTCTTCCCCCCTCCCGCTCATAAAGCAAATGCTTCTGCCCTGGACAGGTTCTGAGCAAAAGCAGGGTTTCTCCCATGCCAGTTACCTGGCTTCACCTCCTTGCCCCAGATGACCTCCTCCTGCCCCCCACCTCCACCCGCAGCCATCCCCTTTTCGTTTGGCCTCTCCCTGAATTCCAGAGAGCCCCCGGCCCCTCGAGGCAGCTGCCCGAGAGGGAGCTGTCAGCCGGAGTCACACAGGCAGTGCCAATCTGTGGGAGCCTGCGGTCCTCCCGCGACTGCGTGGCAGTGCGCATCATCTGTCGGAGTGCCCCCTCCCCTCCCGCCGCTCCCCGCCCCCTCCCCTGCCGCTTGCTCTTTCCTCTTTCATGAGACGCAAAGCCGGGCGAGGAGCAGAGCTAGCCGGAGCAGCATGTTGCAGCAGCCATTCTAGGGGGCTGCGGTGAGGTGAGCCGCCCTCTGCCACCCTCTCCCATGTCCCAGGAGGTGGCTGACTCTGTCACTCAGGGCCTCACCGAGTCATGCCCAGCTGGGGCGCAGACCGGTCACATCTTCCCAGCTGTGCCTCCCACCACCAGACAGGTAAGAGAGAGCAGCTGCTTCTAGCAGAGCCCAGTGGGTCCCCGAGGAACCCAGCGAGCCATGCATCTTGCTGGGAGGTGCAGGCTACCTGGGAGCAGCAAAAGCACTGTCCCCTGTCATGGTCCCCATTTATCCTCTAACAGAGCTCCTCTGAGAGAGGTGAGGCGAGGCGCGGCTAGGGTGCCACTCTCATCCAGAGCAAGGGTGCAGGAATGCGCCCGTGCTTCCTAGGTGGTGGTACTAAGGTGCAAATGCTCTTTTTTTTTGTTTTATATCCTCCTTAACTTGAACTCCTCAGGTCCCCTGAAATCTGCTTTCTGATCCAAAGGGATCCCATTTCTACCTCAGATCCCGTAGGGGGGCTCTGAGAATATTGCAGGTTGCTATCTGGACTATGACACAGTCTCCTTATTTTTAGTTCCATTCATGTCGGGTTCTGTTGTTGGTTCTGAACGGGTCGCCTGCACAGCAGTCTGGCTGCACTGAGCCTCTGTCTTGTCTCCAGTGTGCAGGTTCCTAGTGCTGCCGGTGACTAACACTGGTGACACATTCCAATGCAGAAGGACTCACAATCACAACGAGTTGGAGGGAGATTAAAATATATTGGAGGTCGCCGATTTCTAAGCAGCAAGTTGAGGGCATAGTTACCACCTACAGGAGGTGACGAGTCCCTGGCATGTCTAGTTAGTGACTTTATTTGGAGTGTGGGGAGAAGGGTAGGCCTTTTTCCTGTGTTAGGGCCACTTGGTAGCAATCCATTGTTTTAAAACATACGGATAACCTGGCTTTGAGGTCCTGGCCTTGCGGGGGGGGGGGCTTACCTTCTATCAAAACGATGAAGGAAAGCTTAACTCGTCCTGCAATTGGAGTTAATTTTGGATCACTTGTTCCTCCAGATTTGGAAAAACTTGAAGGTTTTCTTGGAGGATGGAGGAAGTGCTGGAAAGTGGGGGTGAGATAACTGTACTCGTGAGATCATATTAGTGCTGGGGAAAGTTAGACGCTCTAAACCTGCAATATGGTATTAGGCTGATGATGCCTGTTATTATTCTTGTGGGAATGAAAATCTCATGAGCAATCAATCCAGTAATCTAGCCCTTGTTGATTGCTTACTCTCTGTTCATCCTTAGGTAGGTTTCCTGGAAGAAATATGTGTTAGGGTTGGAAGGCTGGTGGGAGTGGGGGAGTGGAGAGCAGAGAGTAGCATGGCCTACGTCTCACCATGGTCGGGCTAAGATGAGCTGCCTCTGGGTATCAGATCCTTTGAGTTTTCTTTCTTTCTTTCTTTCTTTCTTTCTTTCTTTCTTTCTTTCTTTCTTTCTTCTTTTCCTTCCTTCCTTCCTTCCTTCCTTCCTTCCTTCCTTCCCCTTCCTTCCTTCCTTCCTTCCTTCCTTCCTTCTTCCTTCCCTCTTTTAAAATTTTAGCATGCCTAACACACAAAGGAACCTGCAAACTTGTTCATATTTTTTGTCCAGTTGAATCAAACCTACTAATGAGGCTATGGTCTTTCTCCCATAGGTCAGTGAACTCTGACCTAGAGAACATGGTTCCTTATCCACAATAGCCATGTCACAAATGCCAGGGACTCCCAAGGGACTGAGTGAGAGGGTGGATGGGTGGCTGAGCAAAATCTATTATTATTTTTGTATTAAGAAAACCCCTGGAATTGTAGATCTCAGTCATGGATCCTCCTCCTCATCATCATTGTCGTCATCATCCTCACCATCATTAGCAGCAGCAGAGATGCTGGTGGGGGGAGAAGGCTCTGGAGGTCCTGAGTTCAAGACTTCCTAGGGTCATTAGGCAAGTTACCTGGAGCCTTTCACTCAGGGTCACTAAGCAGCCTCACTTAGGTTCTCTGGAAAATGGCAGCAATACCGAGGTCTTTTTTTTTTTTTTTTTGGAGGTACTGGGGATGGAACCGAGAGGCATTCTACCTCTGAGCTACACTCCCAGCCCTATTTTTTTATTCTTTATTTTGAAACAGGGTCTCACTAAGTTGCGGAGAGCCTCACTAAGTAGATGAGGCTGGCCGTGAACCTGGGTCCTCTGGTCTCAGCCTCCCAAGTACTGGGATTACAAGCGTGTGCCACCATGCTCAGCTCAATACCAATGTTTTTGCAAGGGTTTTTGTGAAGCTCAACTAAAAGGAATAATGACAGCTTTCCATGGTCAAGAAGTGCTTTGCAGTGGGGTGTGGTGGCACACATCCAAGTACTTGGGAGGCTGAGACAGGAGGATCGCAGGTTCAAGACCAGTCTTAGCAACTTAGCAAGACTCTTAGTGACCTAGTGAGACCCTGTTTCAAAATAAAAATAAATACAAAGGGCTGGGGGTGTAGCTCGGAGATAGAATGCCCCTGAGTTCAACTCCCAGTAGCAAACAAAACAAACAACAACAACAAAGTGCTTTGCTAGGTACTTTCCCTACATTATGTTGTTTAATCCTCCTGACTCCCCAGGATAAACTGAGGCTCACGGAGGTTAAAAACCTGGATCGAGTTCAGCCAGAGCAGCGAGCGTACTTCCTAAGTTGTGGCTGTGCTGTGTAAGTTTTATCATGCATAATGACTTTCTGACTTTGAATATTTTTGCTGTCAAGTCTACCCCGGGTTCTCTGTTTCGTGCTTTGTCCAAACACCTACATCTCTAGAGATGCCGGGAATACTCCTTTGCTTCCCCTCTGTTAATTGTGGATTCGGCTATTTCTCACTTTCCAGAAATATCAGCGTTCTCGTCCGGACCTTTGTCAGCATTCTCGGTATGCAATTTCCCAAAGGCTTTTGAATTCTTCCATAAAAAGTGCTGGGAGGAAGAGGGTCTCAGAAAAGCTGAGCAGCTTAAGGTAGCTTCCTCCCAGGGCCTCATCTGTCAAGGAAAAGTGTCAGGGAGCATTCGCTCAGCATCTCTGTGCTTCAGAGTGCACCCACACAACTCTGGTCCCTCCTCCCGCCCCCGGCGCAGACATGAGAGTGCACCCGGCACATGCCCGGCAGCAGCGAGGCGGCTCTCTGCGAGCTCATTTCCCAGAGGGCTCTGTGGATGTAGAAGCAGATTCCAGCGGGAGGACTGTCCTCAGAGTCCCGGTGTGCACAGCACTCTTTCCTGCCGCCGTGCCTGGGCCTGATGGCTGCGGACTTGCCCTTCCGCCTCATCTAGGTGGCTGGCCGAATGGAACGGGCAGGAAGGACATGAAAGCCCTTGCCTGAAGTCATTAAAAATGGAGGATTAGAAAGAGCTTATTTATATTCAGAGGAGGGGGAGAGGGCTGCAGCTTGCTGCCCACAGCTGTGGACACTGATGGCAAACGGGAAAGCTTTTGTTACTGTCTAGGGCGGGAAGAGATTGATAACCAGTGCCCTGGCACTGAGAGATAGGAAGAGAGAGCCACGGTTCAGATGCGGCCGTGCCTCCTGCTTGCATCTCAGCCCCGAGGCTTTGAGAGCCAGGTCCTCCTGCTTCCCCGTCTCTGGCCCCGCTCCCCTTCCTGCTGCGGCCGCCTCCTCCACCCCATTCGGTGTTGGGCCTCTGCGATCTCTGATTCTGAAGCTCTCAATGTGACTTCATGTTTTCCTCAGGCTAAATAAGCAAACCCATGTTTGCTTCTTTATCTCAGTGCATTTTTACACAGTAACGCAGGAAGCTGGCATTGCCTTCGTAATTTTGATTTCAGGGATGACAAAGCAAGGTCCTAAGTTCAGGTGAGCCTGCCATGAGGGGCTAGCGAGGGAGCTTAGACCCTTGACACCGACCTAGGACCTGTGACATTTCTGTGACTCCGTGCTGCCCCTGTTGGCCAGCATCTGGCTCCAAACCCAATACAGTCTCATTTCAGTTCAACAAACAGTTACCGAGCATCTTCTTGGTGTCAGACACTGGACTCAGTTTTGGAGACGCAGAGATGAGCATACATCCTTGCCTGGTGCGGTGGCGCATACTTGCAATTCCAGTACTCGGGAGGCTGAGACAGGAGAAACATAGGTTCAAGGTTTGAGGCCAGTCTCAGCAATTTAGCAAGACCCTCAGCAACTTAGTGAGATCCTGTTTTAAAAAAAATAGGGCTGGGGGTGTAGATCAGATGTAGAACACCCCTGGGTTCACTCTCTAGTACTAAATAAAATCCTTTACTCATAGAATATACATAGGAAATGTAATGTACCCATTCCTGGCATATTACTTGATGCACAGGGATGATTAAACGTGAGTTTGAATGAACGAATGAATGAATGATCTACTTCCTGTGTCCTTGATGAACTTAGGGTATGGTTAGGAGAAGAGAGTGGTGAGCACCTATCCGTGCAAGGGAGATATGCCCAGGACCCACAAAAACAGAGAGGCCCTTTCCATACTGGGGTGTTCAGGGAGGCGTCTTGGAGGAAGTGGTCCTGAAGTGCAGCTCCAGTAGGACTTCGGTCCAGGGAATTCTAGGCAGAGGGAATGCAGTAAAGGAGGCCTAGAGGCATGGAGCCTGTGCTGTGCGCTCAGGCTGTGAACGGCATGGGATGTTGGAGCCTGAAGCTCAAGCCAGCAGAGGGGTGGGTGACTCTCCAGGGAGGCAGGACCTGAGCTTAGAGAGTTTATGTGTCAGGAACTGTATTAAGCTTGAGCTTCGTGCCGAGGCTGGGGGCTTGGAGGGTGTTAGAGGAGGGAGCACAGTCATGTCTGTGACTTTAACAGGTGATGATGGCTGCACAATGGAGCTGGATTTAAGGACATAGGTCGGATCACAGAGACCCTGAGGACATGAACCAGGGACCCTGAAGAGTACGCCGAGGACATGAACCAGGACGTGGTAGTAAGGATGGAGGGGAGGGGACAGATGTGAAAACTATGAGAGATTTAATCAGCATGATCTGGTAATTGGCTGAGGAGAGGAGATAAGAGGAAAAGAGTCACCTCTAATTACAGGTCTTTAATACTGGCTCGACTGACTCAGTGGCTGGTGGTATCATTGAGACACTGTCATCAGCAATTCCCAAGGAAGCCAAGGTGTGTGTGTGTGTGTGTGTGTGTGTGTGTGTGTGTGTATGTGTGTGTGTGTATGTGTGTGTGTGTATGTGTGTGTGTGTGTGTACGTGTGTGTGTGTACGTGTGTGTGTGATGGAGAAGAGGGAGGATGGAATGGGGATGGCAGATAACATGGATAAGGAAAAGAAGGGGGTATGATGTGCTTGGTCATTAGGTCGATAATTGGATCTTTTGTGCCCATGGGATATCTGAGGGGTGTATTCAGCTATAGGACATAGGAGTCTATAGGACTGGGAAAGAGGCCAGAGTTGAAGAAATGGTCAGTATACCCAAAGAAGTTAGGACCATGGGCCAGGATACAGTTGCCCAGGCAGCATCCTAGGAGAAGAGCAGGAAGCCAAGGTGAGCGCCGAGGTAGAACACCAGCCTTCCTGGGGTGGGGGAGCCAGCGAAGGACCAAGGGCAAAGGCAGGTTGTTGTTATTTTTTTTAATGTCCTCTGTTACTTTGTCTTTTTATTAATTTTATTTGACAGATCATAATTGTGTATACTTAATGAGGTACACTGTAATCTCATGCTACATACATACACTGTGGGGTGATTAAATCAAGCTAATAGCACAACCATCACTTTACCTACTTAGCAGTTTTTTTGTGGTAAGACATTTCAAATTGACTCAGTTATTTTCAATATAATACAATATTATTAACTAGTCACCCTGCTGTGCAGTAGATTTCAAAACTTATTCCTGCTATTTGTCTGAAACCTTGCACCCTTTGACCACTAAGTCCCCATTTCTTTCCTTTCCCTTAAACCCCCTTCACCTGTGGGGAGGGCAGTTTTAAGATCATCAAGTATCCAATCAGTGCTTGAATTGTCCCATCAAATTTTCTTCCTCCCCTCCCCTCTCCTCCCCTCCCTTCCTCTCTTCCTTCTTTCTTATTTTTTTTGCAGTATTGGGGATTGATCCCAGGGCCTCTTACATGCTAGGCAAGTCCTCTACTACTGAGCTACAACCCCAGCCCATTTTTAAAGAGTTTTCAATTTAAATCAGGACCCAACATAAAGTTCATGTATTGTATTTGTTTGATGGGAGTGAGTGCCTGTGTGTGTGTGTGCGTGTGTGTGCGTGTGTGTGTGTATGTGTGTGTGTGTGTGTTTTAACATGATAATCATTGTCAAAGAGACAGCGTGTGTAATCCTGTCTCCTGATTTTGTCTCATTTCCCTCAGTGTGGCCAAACCATTTGATTTAAAGAACCCCAAGGAACAATTGCTGGTGTAGGTATCAAAGCCTCCAAAGTTTAACTTTAAAATTTCTTTCTAGACACACTTAGAATGGGAAGTACAAAGGTAGCGAATAAAGAAAAGAGGATAGAAAGCTGGAAAGCCTACAGAGTGGTAAGGAGACAAATGAAGGCCCAGGAGGAACTAAAGGAAATGAGAAAGGTAACGCGAACTTACGTAACCCCTGTTCGCCGAGACCCTCGAAAATTCTCACAAATGTGTTATACACTTTTGTATCATGTTGGTGAGCAGGTGGTTTAAAAAAAAGTGAATCTTAAAACAATAACATATTATTCCCTAACAGCTTACTGAATAGCTGAACAGGCATCAAATAAGAAATCCCGCTCTTTAAGGTAGGGAAGCGGTACACATTTTAATTCCCATTTTACAGATGGTAAACATAGTGGATAAGGTCAATAATAATGGTAAAGGTGGCTTTCCACTTGTCAAGCACAGTGGTAAACGCCCTATTACATTACCCAACTTAATCCTTATAACAAGCCTAAGGCATTGATATAGTTATTGGCTTCATTTTACCTATGACAAAAACAATACTCAGCAAGCACAAGTAACCTGTCCACTGCCCCAAGTCTGGAAAATCACGAGACTGGGACTGAAAGCCGGGGCTGTCCCATCCACTGGACTCCCCCCCAGGTCTGTCTCCTCTCTCCTAAATCAACCATCTTTCTTTTGCATATATTTCCTCACTGGCAAAATTCCACTCGAAGGGAAGCTAAGATCGTCTCCAAATACAACAACAGAGGACAATGTACTGGAATTTACAAAGCATTTCCTCACAGCCTTGGTCATTTCCTTCTTACGTTCACCCTGGAAAATAGGCAGCGCAGGCAGGTGTGTTCCTTTGTATTTTGCAGACGAGCAAATTGAAGTTCAAAGCTCTTGGTGTTCTTGGTTGGGGATCACCAAGCTAGTCAGGGCAGCTGGTATCACAGAGCTGGCTAATGACAGTTAGAACCAAAGACCCTTTTCTTCTGACTCCATGACCTGAGCTTCTCTGGTTTTCTCCACAATCCTCATGGGCTCCCAGCTTTAGCTGCTGACCTCTCTCCCTGTCCCCCAGATGTTCCTGAGGAGTCGAGGAGGGTTATTACAAATTAAGTATCTGCATGCTTGAACTGATGAACAGGAAATGAGGCTGCTAATGCTCAGAGGAATGAAACTGAGATGCATTTTTTTTAAAAGTAGAATTTTGGGCCAAGTGGCTTCTTTCTGTCCTGCCCTTCCCTGTGTCCTTCCAGTCTCCATGGAAACCCCAAATCAATGCAGCATATGTTGATTCAGGTTTCTACTGTTACTAGGAAGCTACGAAGTGGAAATTGCTTTTAAAAGATTGGAGGAAGAGCTTGAGCACGCTGACCAGAATTCGAATCTAATATCCAAATGACTGTTTTATTAAAAGCTTTTAATGTGGTACTATCCTAGGTGGTAGGTTGATTAAATAAACACACAGGAGGCATTTGGCAATAAACTCCCTCCTCTACTGGCATGGCTTTTAAAAATATTATATTGCAGATTTTAATTCCCTTTATCTTCAATTTAATTACATTTTCATGGCCTGTGTGGCAATGCCAGGTGATCCTTTGGTCTTGATTAATTCCACCCTGCTCTGACAGGGCTGCTGGGCTAGTTTATAAAAGCCTTCTGCACCTGTGTTGCTGCTCCCAAATGCCATTAGCATTCTGCTCACTTTGGGCCTGACCAGGATACTGCAGAAGTCTAACATGTTTCTGCCTTAAGGAATGCTTAGTGATTTTTCAGATATCTATCTATCTATCTATCTATATCTGATTACATATATATATATATATATATATATATATATATATATATATATATATATTTCTTTTTGGCACTGGGTATTGAACCCAGGGGCATTCTATTTCGGAGCTGTATGCCCAGCTCTTTTTATTTATTTTTTTATTTAGAAACAGGGTCTTGCTAGGTTGTTGAGAGTCTTGCTATATTGCTAAGGCTGTCCTCTAACCTGCAATCCTCCTGTCTCAACCTCCCAAGTTCTGGGATTACAGGCATGTGTCACCATGCCAGGTTCAGATAATTTTTATGAACTCAAAATCAAATTCGGCTCTGTACGAGGCAATGAGGGAGGCTCTGTACTTTATGGCAAGGGGAGGAAGTCATGGAGTCTGTCTTTTTGGAGCAGATAGTCCATTGGGAGAATCAGAAATCGTAAATGAAAAGAATCGACTGGGCCTGTGATGTGGGCTGTTGGAATTGTACAGCTAGGCTGGAGGGGCTCCTTTTGATCGAAGGAGTTCTGAAAAAGCTTGGCAAGGAGGATTTTTAGCTTGTAGGTAATGGGTTTAGAAAAGGCACTGGGAGTTACAGGCAGACCCAGGGTGGGGACATTCTGAGCAGAGGGAACCACAGAGAAATCAGGTGCGTGGGTGTATGTGTGCATGTGTGTGGGGTGAGCGCCATGGGATGTGAAAATGGATAGGTAAATGGGACTAACTATTGCCAGGCAGAGTGAGGAGCAGCCATGGAGCCCGTCAGAGACGATTATACGGATGACCCGCTTTCCTGGGTCTGCTCGGTAGGTAACCAAAGGCCGTTCAGAGTGCCAGGTCTGCAGCTGGGCGGAGGAGGAATGGGGCAGCGAGATCCGCCACGTAAGGGGAGGACATGCGCTGTGCGGACATGCGCTGTGCGGGGAGCTGCTTAACCTCTGGCAGGCTGAGCCATGGATGGGAGGGGGTGAAGTTAAGGAATATTTTACAAGTATAATGATGAGACTTAAAAACCAACTCAGAAGGAGGAATGGAGCAAAAGAATCCAGGAATATTTGCACTTCTTACCCCCGAGGGACTAGGATAAAGTGATGTCCTGAACAAGGAGAGGGACTCCTGCAGGAACGGGGACTGGGCGAGGGCGGGTGGTAGATCCGGTGGAGTCGCGGGTATGCTGTGTGAAGAGCTGTCCCGCACACCTTTAGTGGAGCAGCCTGGAGCGCACTGGAAGGAGGGCTGAGGGCCTGACTGGAGAGGAGGGGAGGCCTACACCTGGGGACCGCAGGCTTCCCAAGCGGAGTGCTGCAGAATGGGGAGACCAGAGGGGGCTGGGCAGCCAGGCGCTGGAGCGGGGCTTATCACAATGGTTTTCAGGAATTGTGACCAGTCCAGATGTTCTGTTCTCGGTTTTCAGCCAGAAGCCAGGGGCAGTGTCCAGGAAAGAACCCAGGGCGCTACCTTCCTGGCAGGGCTCTGAGCCTAGGGAACCCAGCGGCCCAGTGGATGGGTTCCATCTGCCCAGAACTCAAACCTGCTGGCCTCTTCCCGTCTCCAGGGAAGAAGACCACGCTCCATTGCTTTACCTTGGGCTCAGCTTAATCCCCCCACGGCGTTCTTTATGCACCCGTGTCTTTGGAAACTTGCTCTGGAGTGCTCCATCGGGGGTCCTGTCTTGGGTCTGCATTTCTGAAATGGGTTGTCGTGGTTGCTCCTCGGTGTTTAGGAGTGTTTGGTAAGAGTGTTTGGACCAGCCTTTTCTCTTTTGCCTCTTATTATACATGTTTACACACTCTTGCTCTTCACCCCTTCTATTCTCGTTCTTTGCTTCAATCTGAGTTATTGACTTCCTTGCGACTATATTATTGTTCTAAAAGCTAATTGAAGATTCTGATGCCTGGTTAATATTGATCAGCTTCCACTGGAGACTTGGGCCCATCTGCAGCTCTGCCCTCTCCCCCTAGTCCTTTCCATACCAGATCCCAGACGTGGCGGCATGAGATGTGGAGGAGGCCTTCTCCCTCCATCTGAGCACTGATAGAGAGGAGACCCAGGACGACACCACCTTCCTGTTAAAGTGAGGGGCGCAGAGTTTCGTAACTCAGTCACTTATAAATGACTTACCTCTGCTTTTCCACCTGTAAAAGGGGGATGAGAAAGGTGTTGGCCTTGTAATTTGTTGTGATAATGGAATAAGATAATGTAAGTCTAGCCGGGTGTTGTGGTGCACGCTTGTAATCCCAGTACTTGGGAGGCTGAGACCAAAGGATCCGGGTTTGCGGCCAGCCTCAGCTACTTAGTGAGGCCCTCTGCAACTTAGTGAGATCCTGTTTCAAAATAAAGATTAAAAAATAGGGCTGGGGGTGTAGCCCGGAGGTAGAATGCCCCTGGGTTCAATCCTCGGTACTGCAAAAAAAAAAAAAAAAAAGCTAACGTACGTCTGATGTCAGGCACAGTGCCCAGCACATACTAAATGCTCATTAAACACCAGGTGCATTTGTATTAGCTATGTGGACTCAGATCATGGTGTAAATATATTTCGGATTAGGGGAGTGCTTATCAATGGGTTTTTATTTGCCAGTGTATCTGTGTATCTGTTTCTTATGGGATGGTATACTAGGAAAATGTTCAGATGTGAAGGATTCTCTTTCTGTGTAGGTTCTGAATTCCAGTTAGCATCAAGGTTCAAGACAGGAGCTATAAAGAAATGGAAAACTCTTGATATCCCATCTTTTTTCTTTTTTTGCGGTACCGGGGATTGAACCCAGGTGCGTTCTACCTCCGAGCTACACCCCCGGCCCTATTTTTTATACTTTATTTTGAAACCGGGTCTCACGAAGTTGCGGAGGGCCTCACTAAGTAGAGAGAGAGAGAGACAGGGAGAGAGAGAGAGCCGAGGCTGGCCGCGAACCCGGATCCTCCGGTCTCTGCCTCCCAAGTACTGGGATTACAAGCATGCGCCACCACGCCTGGCCCCATTTTTTTATACTATTATTGGTACATTATAGTCTCACATCCTAATGTAGTTCCTAGTGATAGTGACATACACGCACACAGCACTTGGTGGGCTTCCCCCTGGCTCCCTCCCCAGTCCTCTCCTCCCCACACAGGGTATTGAGATTGGCATTGGTATGCTCACATATGTATGTAATGTCAGTGGAAGTGATTCCTTCATTGATCCTCCCTCTCCCTCCCTTCTTCCCCTTGACTCCCTCCTTGGCTCCATTGAAATTTCTCCTCCATTATCTAAAGTCCCTCTGGTATCCTGATTACTCCCTAGCTTCTGAATATGAGAGAAAACATATGACCCTTCACTTTCTGTGGCTGGCTAATCTCACTTAACATAATGTTCTCTAGGTCCATCCATTTTCCTGAAAATGACATTATTTTGTTCTTCTTGATTGCTGAGTAGAATTCCATTGTGTGGATATCCCATAGTTTTGTAATCCATTCATCTATTGATGGACACCTGGGTTGGTTCCATAATTTGGCTATTGTGAATTGTCGCATCTCATTTTGTAACGCGAAGTTTCCTTTGCCCAACAGAGGGGCACTGTGGACATTTTCTGAGAGAGACAATGAGTCACTGAAGAGGCAGCATCAGAATTTTTATTTCATCCTCTCATCAGGCAATGAATAGTTGCGGCAGAATCATTTCACCGTCAGAATATAGGTTCAGCATCAATAGATCTGCCCAGAAAGACAGGGTCCTGGCATGATGTAGTAGAAAGAGCTCTGCTGTTAGAGTCATAAGACACAAATTTTGATCCTCGTGCTGCCTCTTTTTTACTTACTTAATTTAAAAAAAATTATTTTTGCAGTGCTGGGGATTAAACTCAGGGCCTCACACACGCTAGGCAGCTAGGCAAGCACTGTACCACACTGAGCTACACCCCTGTGCTGTCTCCGGTGTGTTGTGTCACTGCACTGCACCACGTCTATCCTTAGGTTTCTCATGTGCAACATGGGAGTAATAATACCCTCTCTGACTATGGCATGGGACTGCTGGGTGATGCTATAGGAAAATGCTTTATACATCTCGAAGGGTTGGACAAACGGAATCTATTACCTTTATTGGAAAGCCACTACTTTTGTAGCCATTGTTGCTCCTTTCTGGGTTTCAGAAATGACTAGGTGTGTTTGGAGCCAGTTGGTTCCTGAGTGGAAATGGAGACTACTCAGCCTTAGAGACCCAGAGTGCAGTGAACAGAAGACAAGCTTTATCTCAGAGCAGTGGTTGGCAACGTTAGCACGCATCAGAATCACCCGCAAATCAGAATCACCTGTCCCCAGAGTTTCTGATGCTGTGGGTCTGGGTGGGGCCTGAGAATTGGCACGTCCAACGTGTCCCCAGGTGATGCCGAGGCTGCTGGTCTGGGCGCCACTCTTGGAGAAGCACGGTACTAGGGCAAGCAGGAAGGGTCTTCCTTCTGGAGCAGAAGCAGGGAGTGCGAAGACCCAGGTGGGTAGGGAGGTTTGTAAGAAACCTGGGAGACAGAAAAATACGGATGATGTGCAGATCGGGCAGAACAAAGGGAAAAGTCTCACTCCATCACGAATGCCAGTAGGGGGAAGTTGCTAGGTGATGGATGAGGGAGAGAGGTGAGTTTCTACTGTAGGAAAAACCAGGTGAGAGGCAGGAGCACAGGGTTGGAAATAAGCACGTTTGGGGAGGCGGAGGAGGTGGAAATTTCTCATTAAGAAGTGGGGAGCGGTGTGGTTGGCACTGGTGGGGGGTGGGAGTGGAACTGGGCCAGGGGAGTGGGAGATGCTGCTGGAGAGGAAGGGGACAGCTGAGCTGTGGCAGCGAGGGGTAATTTCAGGGCCGTGGGGTTTGGCTTGGTCGTGCAGCACAATAGAAATTGGGAGAAAGGGGGTGGAATTTAGATGTGTGACCTGCCCCGTAGCTTTCTCGCTCTCTGCATTTATCACATCACATCACACCCAGCAAGACAGCCCCCCTCCTCCTGGCTCATTAGGAGATTTGATTCGGCTTGGCTCCTGCTGTCAGCAGCTGTCTGGGGCAAGATCTTTATGCTTCCTGCTCCCTGCAGCCTGCTCCAGCATCAGGGCTCATTAGAGGGGGTCCTCTGGACACTTGATTCTCAGCTCACTGGTGGCCAGAAAGAGTTAATACCTACTCTTGGCTGGGTGCAGAGAGAAGCAGCTGTGTGCTACAGGGACTTCTCCCTGAGCCGCAGCCAAAGCAGCTTCAGGTTAGCCAGGCTGAGGAGGAAGGCGCGGGCAGCGCGCCAGGTCCGCTCTGCTCAGGGGCACCTCCAGCATCCTGCCAATGAGGATGGGCGCGCCCTGGAGCCGAGCCGCCGCCCGCTGGGTGTAGGCTGCTTCAGTATTTACTGGATGTGACAAGCAGAGAGAAGAGCTTTCAGCAGGGCCGCTCGCTGCCCGGCTCAAGTGGTGGGAGGTGCGTTGTGTGTGCATGCTTGTGTGCGTGTGTGCGCGGGAGCCCGTGTGTTCATGCAAACATGCCCTTCGCCCGCCAAGGACTTCACTGCTAAAAGAAAGATCTACTCTCTCCTCAGAGCTCCTTAACCCGCAGCCTCTCTGACCATCCAGTTGGCAAAGACCCTCAGGCCATGAGGACCGGTCAACGGCAGTGAGTATTGATTTTGCTTTTCTCTCTCTTCTCTGGGTGTCTGTGTGCGCCGATCACATTATCCATATTTAATTAACCTGCCTCTTCATGCATATTGATTGCTTTCTCCCAGCTGAGGCTCTTTATTTCTCTCCCCCCTCTTTATAAATCTTTGCTTTTTGCTTTTAACCTTTGTTTTTCTTTTTCCCTTGAGTATCTTCTCTTTCCATGATGTCCCATCCTGTCCACCCCAGAGTCTACTGCGACTTGACGCCCACTAGCCAGGGTCCACGCACTGTGGGTGCAGTGTTACTTCCTGGGATCTGGGTAACCCGTTGGTCTGTCCCCGATAAGTCAAATGGAAGAAGAGCCCAAGGTGCCAGAATGGTCCAGAGGGCTGGGTCAGAATATTCTGCCGGTTCTCATTCAGTGGGGTCCTGGGTTGAGCTCATCAGAGGCGTCGGGGATCTCAGGGGCAATTGGGGCAGTTGTGGGCTTGGGAGAGAGAAAGAAGGAGGCGGGTATCTGAACAGCATTGGACAAGCCAGTGTGGGCTGCCAGTGGGAATGGGAAGAGCGACAGGGCAGGGAGAGAGGCCGAGTGGTCCCCTGCCCTAGATGACCTTGTCTGTGGTGTACACAGGCAGCAGTCTCTGACTGAGCTCAGCTCCAGGATACTGAAGGCCCCTGACCTGGCCTTCCCCCTCTCTGGGGCGAGATCCCTCAAGCAAGAGGAAATGAGGTGTAGGTACCCCATATCTGATTTCTAGGTGCCCTGTAAAGGGCTTTGATTTCCTGACTTCTGGGCAAGCAGGTGTAAGGCCAGTTAGGATGCGAACTGAGGAATCGTTCCTGTTGTCTGGGAATCCAGTCCATGGAGATGAGTCTTTACATGAAACCTAACTAATTTTTTTTATCTTAGTTTCAACAAAGCAATCTTTTTTTTCATTAATGAGACTACGATTAGGGGAGAAGATCTTAAAAAAAGTATTTGTGAAATGTTCAGGGTAATACCAAAATAATTTAAATGGCGTAGCTCACATTGGAGCCTTATCTATCTAAATTAGGTTTCTTTGAAAATGGATTCTATGTTTGGAGTCAGAGTTCCCCAGGGGAACCCTTTATGGATAGGCTGCTCTCTCCACGTGTTTCCTCCCGTCTATTGGTTCTCTTCTGGGGGAACAAAGGGTCTGAAGCATTGAGAATGGGACCCTCAGGAGAGAGAGAGACTATAAGTCAATCAGCCTTCGGCCTCGCCATCCCGTTCCCCACCCCCGTGTCCTCCCTGCCTCGGGTCAAGAATTGGCCAGTCCAGGGGCTGAGGAAGGTCATGTAACCTCCATGTGGGCCTGGAAGAGTGATTTGCATATTTATTTCTTTGGCCTGTGCAGAGGAACCAGCCAGTGTGCTGAGGGTGGGGATAAGCCTGCTTTGGAGTTCCTCCAACCTCCCTCCCACTCCCACTCCCCAAGCCTGCACACACTCCCACCTGGGACAGGGCCCTCGGAGGGAGGCGAGAACCAGACCAGCAGCCAATCAAATTATTCTGGAGCAAGTGCTGGTCCCCCTCTGTCACCTGTTCCCCCAACCCAGGCTGGTCACTTGGGCCCCACTCTAGTAAGAGAAAGGGAACAGTCATTTTTGGTTTGCCAGGCCTGTGCCTCCCTGGGGGCGCATGTCCCCATTTCTGTTGATGGCCAGTGGTTGAGGAAGTAGGAACTCCTGACCAATAGCCAGAGCATGAAGCCACCCAGTGATCTTGTCCATCCTTGGTTGGTCGCCCTTGCTGAGAACAAGCAGGCGTTTGGGGGGCTGGGGTGTCTGTGTGCGGGAGGTGCACCGTTGGTGGAGAGCCGCCTGAAGGAAATGTTATGTAGTCAGATGAGAGAGGGTGGCCCCTCTCACGGCAGACTCTTTGATTTTAGGTGAGAGGACGTGAAAGGGTAAATCCCCGAGTCCCACAGTCTTATCTGCTGCCCTGACGTCCCTGCAAACCAGCCCAAGGGGTAATCGTAAGCGGATGCCTGTATGGCTGCCTTACTGATGCCACGCAGGTAATGGATCCATGGCCTGTTTTCTTGTCCCTGCCCCTTTCCTCTTCTCTCTACCTTCCCACCTCCCCTGCTGTTTGAGCCTGGCCCAAGCCTTTAAACCGCGGGGTGGTCCACTTGCCTCTGTCCCCCTGGGCATCCCGTGTGGACTGCGCTGTTCTTGCCTGGCTTCTTGCAAACCGGTGGCTTTGCAAGCAGGACCTGCCTCAGCTCCATGGCCTCCCATTGACTGGCAGGGCGACTTATGGGGTGGGATGAAGGACTGTGCATGAGCTTGTATGGACTCATTTAGGACCTCTATGAATTACTGGCACAGGGCTGTAGAGAGAAGGCAGATGAGGAAAAGCCTATTTTCTATTCTTTCTTTTTTTTTTTAAGTAACTTTAAACTTTGACTCTTGCTTCTGCTCCCATTATTTTCAGAGCTAACTAAGAAGATTTTTAACTCAAGCCTCAGCTAGAAAAGTGGAAAATCAAAGCCATTTTGTCCCAGAGACTATTTTGTTGAGGACTTTTGCAAACTGTTGGGGAGAATCTCGGTTGTCTTGGTAACAAGTAGCACCCTTCATACTGGCCCCCGCTAAACCTCATTAAATAGCTCGTGTGGATTTGCCACTTTTTGAGAGGCCTCTTAATTGCTCTGGGGGGGGCAGTGACCTGCCTGTTTTGTGATTGATGATCCTGAGGCACTGAGGAGTGAACCATCTTGTTGGAAGTGGGGTTCTGGCCTGTGGTGCGGCCCGAGCAGGCCCTTGACTTGAATTCACAGAATGTGATGACTTAAGGGCCTTTAATCAGTTGCTCTCACGGCTCTCACGGCCCCGTGTCGGGCACCCTGTGATTTGTAAGAGTGGAAATGTAAGATGCTAGCTGCTGTCTCGGGAGAGAGAATAGCTGTTGCCAGTGTTTTGAAATGCAGCGGCATAGACAGCTTTGCAGTGGGGTCTGCCTGAGATGAGAGGTGGGAGTAGGGACGTGCAGGCCAGTTTTCTGCAGGAGAGAGGATATTTCTGGAAACTTGGATGTTCCAGCCCTAAGAGGCTCTTCCAAGACGTGCTGCGGAATACAAATGTTGTCCATTCCTGCCAGATCTAATGCCATCCCCGAAGATGTTTGTTGGATAAGATTCCTGAGAGCAAAGACAATCAGCAGGGTCAGGGATGGAAATCCTTTTGAAGTAAAAGGAAGTGATTGAATTGGATGACCTTCAAGGTCTCTGCCTGGCCCCAGGATGTGTCAAAAGGAGGAAAAGAAAGACGGGCCAGGAGGGCTTGCTTTCAGCAGGGAGAATGGCATCTTCCAGGACCATTTCCATGGTGGCTCGCTCCCAATGTGTGCGTGGCAGTTCCCCTTCAGAAGTCAGTCTGAGGCCCTGATCTAATTATCCCCAACCCATCCCCACTGGAGTTTGCCCTCAACACGAGGGATTAGCATGCTTAAAGGTCAAGGGTCAGTGCACTAATTCTGGGCAAAAGAGTAAATACTTCTCCGTTATATGGAGATAACTTCTCCGTTATCTGTGTTGTGACTCCCTAACTTTTCCCTTGTGGTTGAAAGCAGCTTTAGACGATATGCGAACGAATGGTATTACTGTGCTCCAATAAAACTTTCTCTACACAAGCAGGCACCTTGCAGGGCTGTGCTTCGCCAGCCCCTGGTTGAAGATAACATGGGCTAATGTTGGGAGCGAGAGAGAGAGAGACATCAGTATGATTTCTCATTGGATCCTGTCATTGTGTGGGTCTTTCAGAAACTCAAAGTATGAGAATTGAAACATGCATATCAAACATTCAAATCTGCTTATTGAGACAAGCCAAAATATAGACAGGAATAAAGAGCTTAGTTAAGCAAGTCTAAGAACTGACAAAGGGGATATTGGTTCTGAATTGTGTGTTGTACCAATTGCTCTCCCCCTCATCTGCAGGCATCAAGCCTTGCTAGTCTGCAGCCATTCCTGTATCTAACCCAACTGGGGGGATGCCTGGGGAGAACCTGCGAGGGAACTGACCTGCCTGGAAGCCCTATACTTTGTCTGTGCTTTGACTCTGATCCGCATCCCTGCATTCTGCAAGCACCCCTCTATTCTTCATGTGGACACTACTTCTGGGGTTTTGCAATTAGGAGCTGCTGCTGCTGCTGCTGCTGCTTGGCCTTCCCAGCGGGAAAGCAAAAACATGGAGTGTTATTTTGTCACCACTGAATTTCCTTTCCCTACAGAGGATCCTAATTTAGAAATTCTTCCCAGCTAATGACCTTCATTGACTTATCATCAACTTGCCCTGTAGGCTTTAAAAAGCCTTAAGCCTCTAGGGGTAGGTAGGGCCCCTATTACTATTCCAGCAGTCAAGCTAAGGAGTGAATGCAGCCCCTGGCCCTCCAGGGGTTTTCT
Source organism: Glis glis (assembly GCA_004027185.1). Taxonomy (NCBI): domain Eukaryota; kingdom Metazoa; phylum Chordata; class Mammalia; order Rodentia; family Gliridae; genus Glis; species Glis glis. The sequence goes on along the minus strand of PVJS01018869.1, from coordinate 11,654 downwards.
TCTTGTTCTTCGGGGCCCCCTGGGGATGCGGGACAGTGCTGGCTCCAGCAGAGACAGTTCCCAGGGCCCTTTAGAGCTGGAGGCTGGGATAGTGACAGTCCTGTCCTTCTGCCCCTGTGCTTGTTGCAGGAACAAAGGCATGAGGACTCGACTGGGGTGCCTGTCTCACAAGTCAGACTCCTGTAGTGACTTCACAGCCATTCTTCCCGACAAACCCAACCGCGCACTCAAGTGAGTAATACAGCGGCAGAGCCTTCCTGGGTGCCCACCGGGGGGATGTAACCCCTTCTTCTCCAGTGAGTTGCTGACCAGATAAACCACAAGACGAGAAGTTCCTGCTTCTCAGCAGCTGCTTTCCCATCCCTGGGTGTGAGTGAAAGCAATGTGTGGCTTAGTGATGTCGAAATGGGAGCCCCCCTTTTCCTCCGAAGAAAGCCGTATCCATCACTCACGTAGCTGTGGGTGGCGAAGGATACTTCTTGGTTCTCCTTCGTTGTCAATCTGAGCTCTCGATTTGGAAATAAACACTCAAACTTACTCTAAAAATATGCTCGGCTCCAGAGGATCTGGATTCCCCACCTATTCCGTGCAGGCGCCACGTTAAATGATGTCACAGGTGTTACCTCGTGTAACCCTCACGCAGCCCTGCAAGGGGCATTATTAGCTCCACTTCAGAGGTGGCAGGAAGAGCTGGAGGCCCGAGTTCAGTAGAACTTTTCTGATGCCCAGAGTGGTTTCTTTCCACTGTGACCCTGACATCTTTAAATCATGTAGTTAGCCGGGCATGGTGGCACATGCTTGTAATCCCAATACTTGGGAGGCCGGGACAGGAGAATCACAGGTTCAAAGCCAGCCTCGGCAACCTAGTGAAGTTCTCAGCAACCTAGTGAGACCCTGTTTCCAAATAAGAAATAAAATCAGGCTGGGGGTGTAGCTTGGAGGTAGAATGCCTCTGAGTCCAATCCCCAGTATCCCCCCAAAATAAAAATAAATAGATCACATAGTTATTCAGGTTTGTTCTTTAGACTGAGTTTAATAGGCTGAATTCCCACCCTGAGGTTTTCCCAACAGTTACTTGAGAATGTGTACATTTACAGCAATGGAATCGCAGGAGACCAGGTATGGTCTTCATTTGCCCCCCCCCCCTTGTTCCAATTTGTTCTCCTGAGCAGAACTCAGTGGTTGGTGGTCAAGGGAGAGGAGGCCATTCAGAAATATTCAAGGGAGATGTTTCTTCTTCCCTAGGAGGTTGTCCACAGAAGAAGCCACGAGGTGGGCGGATTCCTTTGACGTGCTTCTCTCTCATAAGTGTAAGTAGAATTCAGGTGGCATCCTGTTGTAGCAAATCCTTTGTTTGGTAAACAAACAAACAAATAAACTAACTAACAAAAAGATGTACCAAATGCTTCTCAGATTTCGGGCACTGTGCTAGGTGTCCCAGACCTCTGTGTGTCCCGCCCTCACAGACCCGCCTGCCTCCAGGAGCACACAGATAAAAGCGTGCATGATTTAAATGCGGAGGGGTGAGGGCTTTCTTTTCTGTTTTCTGGGTTCAAAGTATGGTCCCACCATACTTTATATTCTCAGCAATTTCAGCAAGAGAAGTTGAGCTTAGAGATAGGGAGTGATGGGCTCCATGGTATGGGACGCTATGTTGCAGCCCAGATCTTGTTTATAAAATTAGATGACTTCAGCCAGGCACGGTAGTGCACACCTGTAATCTCAGTACTTGGGAGGCTGAGACAGGAGGATCTCAGGTTCAAGGCCAGCCTCAGCAACTTAGTGAGACCCTGTTTCAAAATAAAAAATAAAAAGGGCTGGGGGTGTAGTTAGGGGATAAACACTCCTGGGTTCAATCTCTAGTACCAAAATAATAATAATAATAATGAAAGAAATTAGATTGCCTCCTCTCAGGTCACTGGAGAGTCTTAGATGGAATATTTCATCAAATGCATACATACTCTGTACATTTTATTATTCTTTTGAGTTGATAGAATTTTGATTTTTCTTGTTGCTTTTTGTTTTGAGGGATTACTATCTCAGCTGCATTGATCCTCCGGTTTCTGAACACAACTTGTGCTGTCCCTCCTCCCCTTCCTTTCCTCCTTCCTCATTCCTTATGTCTTTTGTTTCCTACAAAGGCAGAAAGAAGTTGCACATGTGGCAGCGTGGGGAGGGCAATTTGTCATCGGTCGAACTTTCTGGCCCTTTCTTTGTTCTCTTCATAAGCAAGTCCACATTTGCTGGGCTTTGAAATCCCAGTGGCCTTGCCTTTGTGGCAGTGACAGAGCAGGGGCTGGGAAGAGAAGGTGGTGTTGTGAACAGACATTCGGCGTTCCTCTTAAATATATCATCGTGTCAGTACCGGAAATCCTAACTGATCTGGGAGCAGGTGTGTTCGGTGTGGTGTTTCCACCTAATTGGGGGACACAGTTTGGTACAATTAAGTTAAAGGCAAAGTGTGGAAGTCAGACCTGTGCCCCCGATTCTGACCCAGCTTGGTTACTAGATAGTTGGGTGGTCTTGATGGAGTCCCTTGGCCTTCAAAAGATGTCTTCAGAAGTGATTTTGCTTTCAACTTGATGAGCAGTTCCCTCCAACTCTGCCCGATTCTTAATAAACGAATTAACAGATACCCTTGAATTGGTCTTTTAAAAATGCAAAATCTAAGAATATGTGCATGTTATGAGAAGTAATTTTGTGAAGCATGTAGTCGTTTGAGTGTCCCATGGACTGTTCTTAGGCGGGGAAATAAAGCAGCTTGAACACAGTACATGTAACATATGACTGTGCCCAACAGCAGGCTTGCGTGACAGACTTACCAAGGTAATGGCGTATGTATGGCAACACTGAGGTTTTGACAGTAAGGCTCCTTTGTTGCTATAGTCATTGTTATCTTCTTCTCCTCCTTCTCCTTCTCTTTCTTCTTCTTCTTCTTATGTTTTTCTGAAGTCACATTTGGCTAAACAAGTGTCACCACCAACTGGTGCCTTTTTTCGGGCTAGATTCGTTTCAAAGTCACCTTGAAGTTTGATTCCATTTCAGCCTCATAAATGATTCGCTTAGTCAAGTCCCTGAGGTTGCTTCCTCATTCTAAAATGGGGTTAGAAATACCTTCTTGCTGCCTGTCACTTGCGTACGAGAAACTTAATAAGCGGATAACTTTAGAGGATTCTGGGCTCTCTACTTAAGGAATATGTAGTAAGGGTATGGTGGTATTTTTTAAAAAATGATACTTTTACTTATCAAATGCAAAATAAATAAGACTTGAGAATGAGGTTGCAAATTTTGTAGCCAATTATTAATATGAAGCCATTGTGGACAAAGCTTGTGGAGGTGAAATTAGTAGAATTAGTAGGAGCTCAGGGTGTATTTGTGTTGCTGTGGTGCCAAGACCTGGAGATTTAAGAGGCTTAATTTTATTTGCTTGATTCAATGACCCTTGGATCTGAAGACACCTGGTTCTTCTTCTGACGGATGCTCTTGGTGTTCAGGGAGGCGGTGACACTTTTCTGGGATGGGGATTCTGCTAAGGGCTTACAAGACGACACCAGTTTGCTTGTTTGTCAGACCACTACAGAAATGGGCTTTTGAACTTGAAAGTTCTGTGATCCTTCGCGGAGTCTGATGTTCTGTTTTGTTTCAGTTTAGTATGGAAATAAAGAGCTAGTGGAGTGAATGTTCTTGAGAAGAAAGAAATCTTTATTCGGGGGCCACTGGTAGAGTTTCCAGCTTTTAGAACTTGAAAGTTTACCCCCCTGCGAAGGCCACAGAGGAGCCGGAGCTCAGGTTACCTTAAAGCGTGTCGACGGCTTTCTAAAGTCTAATGAATTTGGGTTGGTGCTATGACTCAATTAGGGCTGACTAACCTTTTCCAAAGGGATTGTGCATGTGCTGGTCCCTCAGGAGGGCCAGCATTGATGAGAGGTGTGTGGAGCTTCCAATTAAGAGAGTAAACCGTCCTAAGAAGTAGAGAGTAGCATCCTTGAATGTCCGGGCTCCAGAAAAACGTGTTAGTCTAGAACCCACTCCCCGGCGATTCTCCACAACCAGGTAGCTGTCTGCCCTAAAAGTTCTATTTGATAAAATCCAGACAATTTTCCCCTATTCTCAATCTACAGAGCATCTCTGCTATCCCTGCTGTGTCTGGGGATTTGGGGCACTCATTTATTTTAAGAAAGATGTGCTGCCCAGTGCAGTGGCCCATGCCTATAATCCCAGTACTTGGGAGGCTGAGACAGGAGGATCATGGGTTCGAGGTCAGTCTCGGCAACTTAGTGAGACCCTCAGCAATTTACTGAGACCCTGTTTCAATCAATCAATCAATCAATCAATCAGTCAGTTGGTCAGTTTAGGGTGTAGCTCAGAGGTAGAACACCCCTCAATTCAACCCCCAGTGCCCAAACAAAATGTGCTTAGTGTTCATTATGTACAAAAACCTGTCATGTAGCGGGGGAAGGGGGTGGGACAAAAGATGAGCAGGACACAGGTCATCCCTGCAGGTAGAGAATGCAGCCCTCTGACAAGGCAGGCATGTACCCTAATCATACAAGAAAAATGCACTGTGCTGCTACATACTAAGCGCCCTCAAGATTTCGAACGGAGTCCCGCCATTCCGCCTTCCTCTTAAATTCCGCCTTGTAAATATTAGATGTCTGGGAGCAGAAGGGCTGCTTTTAGTTTAGAGCCTGGTATCTAGTTCATTGGGGAACATACTTTTGAACAATTAAGTGAAGACCATTGGCTGGTAGTCACATTTGTGTTCCTGATTTTTTTTTAAAAAAATTTATTGGTGTATATGAAATCAATCTTTTTTTGGTACCAAAGGCTGAACCAAGGGGTATTCTACCTCTAAGCTATACCCCCAGCCCTATTTTATTTTGAGACATGGCCTCTCTACATTGCCGAGGGTCTCGCTAAGTTGCTGAGGCTGGCCTCGAACCTGCGATCCTCCTGTGTGTCAGGTGGCCTTGATGGAGTCCCTCAGTCTCTTGAAAAATCTGTTACCTCATCTGTACAGAGAAGGATCTGGAACAGGACGTGTCAGAGGCTGGATCCGGGTCTACCCCTTTGTCCTAGGGTGCTCTTGTAGCAAGCACCAGAGCCGGGCAGTAACCAGCCGCCTCCAGCAGCAGGTGCGTTGACTCGGTGCTGCCGGCGGGTTATATAAAACTGCTTCTGAGCTGAAATGGCACCAGCAGCCAGAAGAGGGACCAAGGTGCCCGTGTCTGAAGCCTTCTTCTCTCCTAGGCAGAGCACTGCCCGGGCTCGAATCTCAGGCAAAAAGAAAGCAACGTTGCTATTTCTTAAAACCGTAGGATTAAAAAAAAGAATGTGGAAGGAAAATATTTGGAGTAGTTTTATTTCCAATCATATTTGTTTACAAATGCAATAGCAAGAGGAAAAGCACCCACAGAGGTCTGAGAGGTAATCACTAGCTAAGTGCTCCTTCTCCCTCCCTCTCTCTTTTTTTTTTCTTTAAACTACCAAATGAAATGGAAATTGAAACTGCGGATGGCTTCATTAACTAGGAAGGCTTTCTAATGTGCATTAATTTGGCATCTTTTTCCTGTTCATCTAATAACAATGAGACTTGGTGTCTATAAGTTGAGCATGTAGTCTGCCCCGAAGGTGTGTGTGTGTGTGTGTGTGTGTGCACTCAGATGCCTTTTTGCTGTGCAGCTCACACCCAGGAAAAACAAAGACTCCTAGATTGTGGGAGATCTTTCCTGACAGGTCACAGAAGAACAGGAAAACAATTGTGCATCTTCTACTTTCATTCTTCATGAGGTTCAGGCACAGGCTTGCTCTGTGTCCCGCTTTCAGAGGGCCACTCCGTCCTTAACTCTGAATAAATTTCCCCTTTCTCTTTTTCCCCTCCCTCCCTCCATCATTGCTTCCCTTCCCCATCCCTCCTTCCTTTGTATTGTTTTAGACATAAAGGTTAGATTCATTCCAACTTTAAGGTGTAGCTATGCTGCATTTCTCCCCCTATTCTCTCACTTCTTACACCTGACCCCACACCTGGAGGACCCTGCGCCTCCCTTGGGGTGTTTCTTTGGAGCCTCTTTGTGTCACTTGCACAGAGCCTGGAGGGTCCATGCTGACCTGTCCCCGTGAGGCCCAAGGAGTGCTAGGTGAGTGGAACAGGACAATCAAAAGTCTTCTGCATTTGCAGAGCGATTATCTATCTCTGAGCAAATGGGACCATTATAGAAGCTTTTATTATTTAAAATTAGTCCCATTTGAGATAATGGTGGAGATATAAAAAATATAATGACTCAAAGTGGTCACACAGCCACTAAGCAGAAAACCCAAAGCAATCAATCAAATAAAGACTAAATTATCAGCTCATAAAATTTCTTAAATTATTCATTTAGCTAGGCATGGTGGTGCATGCCTGTAATCCTAGTACTTGAGAGGCTGAGATAGGAGGATCACAGGTTTGAGACCAGCCTCAGCAATTTAGCAAGACCCTCAGCAACTTAGTGAGGCCCCATTTTGAAATAAAAAAATAAAAAGGACTGGGGTGTAACTTGGAGGTAGAATGCCCCTGGGTTCAATCCCTAGTGCCAACAAACAAACAAAGAAACAAACCCCCAAAACTATTTATCTAAATGACCTTTAACTCTACAACATACATATAGTTTGACACTCAGACTTCATTATCTCCCCCTGTAGCCTTCTCTAAGCCAGAAGATTCTAGAACAATGTTACTCAAGGTGTGATCCAAGGAAGGCAGCACCAGCACCTGCCGTGAGCTTGTGAGAAATGAACATCTTTGGGTCCTGTATTCCTGTAAGAGACCTTTGGAATCAGAGCCCTGGGGTTTGTTCCCCTGCCCCAGCCCGCAAGGGAGCGCTGGTAGTTCAATGCAAGTTGATACAACACGAATCTGGAGTGTCCTGGTGGCGCCACTTTCTGAGAAACACACAAAAAACGGCGCCTTTTGTTTTTGTTTTTGCGGTACTGGGAATTGAACCCAGGGGCATTCTACCTCCGAGCTACACCCCCAGCCCTATTTTTTATTCTTTATTTTGAAACAGGGTCTCACTAAGTTGTGGAGGCCTCACTAAGTAGCTGAGGCTGGCTGCGAACCCGGATCCTCCTGTCTCAGCCTCCCAAGAGACAGCGCCTTTTGTCATTCCTTTCTGGAATTCTCGGGCAGTAGCCGGAGGCACCTCACGTATCATGGATTGCACGTATGCGGGGAGGAGGGTTTCCTAGCACATCAACAAATTCAGCAGGTGTGCTTTCTGGAGAAACTGAGGCTCAGGGTTAGAAATGGATGTGTGAAGTAGAAATAAGTGGGACAGAAGTGTCTTTGCTTCCCTGCCACGGTCTCCACTTTGCTGTCATTTTTACCTGCAACCGGGAGGGTGGGCACATTGGCCTTCATGGAAGGAGTGCCTGACTGTACTAACAACTCTTAAAAGTGTGTTGGATGGAAGCCACTGGACAAGGTTTCCAACACCCGTCCTGTCACTTACCAGCTGTGAGACCTTCTGCAAATCACTTACCATCTGTAAGGCTCACTTTCCTCATCTGTAGAAGGGGAAGGACATGACTTTCCCTGCATGCTTGTGAGAATTTAGTATCATTGCTCTTCCCAAGTGCTCAACGTGACACCTTGTGCACCGAGGAGCTCAACGAAGGAGAGCTATTTTTAAATTATTTTGCTGTGATAAAACATTAAATTTATTGAGAAAAGCATGCATTTTCGTACAATCTATATGCCCAAGATAATATCAGCTTTCTAACCCCACAGATGGCTTGAGGCAGCAGATTGGGGGTAATGGTAGAATCACCAGTGGGGCTTATTCCAGTCCCACATTGCTCTCCCTGAGCTCTTGGCGTTCCCTCCTATTCTCCCCCGTGCACGCGAGGGAATCCGGCTGGGAATGTAGTTTCAAAGCCCAATAGGTGAATTTGGTGTGTTCCCTCTTTGAGAGTCTCTGCAGTATTCCACTATCAAACCAACTTGAGAAATATTCTCAGATACTTAATTTTTTAAATCCTTCAGGCTATGTGAGGTTTTACAGTACTTCTTTATTAAGGGAGTCACTTGTGAATGCTGAACTTTCACCCTCTTAGGGGTGCATCTCCTTTGTCCCTCCATAATAGAAAATTCCTTGCCAATCTCTTATATTAGTTGCAGATACAGGCTCTACCTTGTTTTTTTCTGATTGCTTAGCTTAGCTTCTGCTTGATGAGATGGGAAAGAACATTGGAAGAAGAGTTGTAAGACCCAGGATCTCTCTCCTCTTCTCTCACATCCTAGGAATGAGAAACCATGCGGCTTCAGAGCATCGTTGCTTCTTTGTGTCCAATGTGGGGCATGATCATAGCATCTCCCTTCCTTCCCTTCCCTTCCCTTCCCTTCCCTTCCCCTTCCCCTTCCCCTTCCCCTTCCTCTTTTCCTTCCTTCCTTCCTTCCTTCCTTCCTTCCTTCCTTCCCTCCCTCCCTCCCTCCCTCCCTCCCTCCATACTGGAAATTGAACTCAGGTGTGTTCTATCTCTGAGCTATACCCCTAGCCCTATTTTATTTTTTATTTTGAAACAGGGTCTCATTAAGTTTCTGAGGGCCTCACTAAGTTGCTGAGGCTGGCCTCGAGCCTGCAATTCTCCTGTCTCAGCCTCCCAAGTCCTAGGATTACAGGCGTGCGCCACTGTGCCCAGCTTAGATTTTTCTAACACAGAGACTGTCACAGTCTTCCAGTCCTACCACAACCATAATCTATCATCTTGATATATATATATATATATATATATATATGCCAACAAAGTAGAGATCATTGAAGAAAATTATGTTAATCAGGAGACTGAAGTATAATTAGCATACCAATTACTCACCAATAAATATTGTAAGTGGCAATAATTTGTTCTCTCAGTAATCTCTCTACCTAAATCTTGCTTAGTCCCAGTTATTTGTTTAAAAACCTTTCTTTCATAGATAACACAAAAGAAAGACTGATTGTGATGGTATTCTCATCACAAACTCCAAATCTGTGGCTTGGATCCGAATCCAGAAGGATTTGACTTTACCACTAGAATATATATGATGGATTTTATAAATGCATTTTCTTTTCCTATCTTCTGTCTGACCTTGGAACTCATTCACTGGATTCCTTTCTCCAACTGATCAGGAAGACACAGAGCTTAAAAAAAATTTTTTTTTCTTGTGATCTGTATTTTTCCAAGCCTGGGGAGTGAGCGAGGCCCAAGCCCACCCCTGATGCCAGCTGAATCAGGGCTGCTGGACCTTGAACTGTTACCTAAGCCACCCTCCCTCTGTACCAGCTGCACGGCTCATTCATAGTGACCCAGTTTCTTTCCTTATGTAAGCACCCAGCATCAAAGAACCAGAGGGAGAACGCCAGCAGCCGGCAGCCTGCGCGGCCACGGCGTGTTCTTGGAGGGTGTGCCAGTACCCTGTCCACTGTTCCAGGAGTCCTGGACACAAGCCTTTCCCTTCCTGCTCCTGGAAAGGCACCAATCGCAAAAAACTTGTAATGTTCCTAGAGCCTTCATTCCTTAGCTGGCCATGCAGAGGAAACCCAACTGAAACAAAAAGGAAATGAATGAAAGGCAGATCCCTGTTTCTCTCCGTTTTTCTGAGCTGCTCACCTCCCACTGCCGATACTCAGTATTAGGTGTATTAAGTCCTGCATGGTGACCCCACCTGGGCGCGGGAGCGCTAGCAGAGCAGAGGGAGCCCTCCCTGCCCACAGCCGTCGCATCCCCACAGTCCTGCGAGGAGATGCTGTTCGTACCTGCGTTTTACAGATGAGGGGACTGAGGCTCGGTGAGGTGAAGGCTCTTGCTCAAGCTCTCACTTAGCTGGTGTGCGGCAGACCCAGGACACAGTTGCAGGCAGAAAGCTTCAGGGGTCAGAGGGAAGCTGCTCCGTCCAGTTCCCTGAGTCTCGCGTGTGAGACGCCTGGGTCCTGGCACAGTGAATGCAAGGACACTCACGCAAGGCAGCCAGGAGACACTGCTGAGCCAGTCAGAGACAAGGCAGCAGGCTGCATTGTGGACTGACTGCAGTTGACCTGCAAGCAGAAGGCAAGGCGAGATGAAAGGATTTGGGGGGGCAGAGGACAGAAGAAAGGAAGAGGAGCAGGGAAAGATGCCAGGAGTCAGTGAGAGGAGTAGACGAAAAGCTTGCCGGGAGGAGGTGGGCAGCGATGGAAGGGGAGAAACAATGTGGATGGGTAGAGATGAAACCCCACTGGCTCTAGTCCTGCCGATTCATTGGCTTGGTCTCAAGCAGGAGAGGTGGGCAGGCGGGGGCAAGTGCCAGTCCATGGGAGCCGGCTGTGGCCATCTGCTCCGGGCAGGAGGGGGCGCCTCCTGGCCCTTCTCATGTCCATAGTTCCAGGACAAAGCTTTTCTTTGCCCGGTGACCTGCCTTGCTCAGCACTGGCCTGGGAATATGAAAAGGATTGGCACGGGGGGAGGCTGGGGCTGAGGGGGGCAGGAGGGAGAAAGCAGGCGAGCGGAGGAGGAGGGCTGAGAACAGGTGCAGTTGGCCTCGGCCTTTGTGATCTTTGTCTGTCTGTCCGGTTGTCTTTGCTCAATCTGTTCTCTGCTGCTTCTCGGGTCCAGATATCCCCCACCGAAGGACCGACCACAGCAGGGCCGTTCTTTCCTCTTTCCCCATCTCTCAAGCTCCCTGGCAAATTCCAAGCACTCATATTACACTTGGGTTTCCCTCCCGCTCCCTCTGAACCCCCTCCCCCAGAAATGCAGGCCGCCAGCCGGGTTGAGGTGGCCTGAAGGGCCGTGCATCTTCACAAGGGCGCTCTGGGGCTGGGACGCACCACAGCACCTTGGGAAGGATGCGTTTGCTCTTTCTAAGTGAAGGAGCAGAGATAGGGCTGGCCACCAGCGCTGAGGGGGAGGTTCCAGGTTCTCGGTGGCACCTAATGGCCTCAGTTCTCACCACCAAGAATGCGCTGGCGGCAGGCCTCCTCCTGCTGGGGAATCTCCAGGTGTGTGAGCCAAATGCACATTTGCAGACTGTGACACCCCATGTTTGTCTGATCAGGGCTGCTATTCGTCCCTCCTTCTTTTTTTTTTTTTTTGTAGCACTGGGGATTGAACCCAGAGGCATTCTACCTTTGAGCTATACCCCCAGCCCGATTTTATTTCTTATTTGGAAGTCGGGTCTCGCTAGGTTGATGAGAGTCTCACAACTTGCTGAGGCTGTCCTAGAACCTGTGATCCTCCTGTATCGGCCTTCCAAGTACAGGGATTACAGGCATGCGCCACCACATCCCTCCTCCTAAGGAAGTAATAATCAGAGGCCCCACAACCCTCCCCAGAGGAGAGGCAGGCGGCGGCGAGGACTCTGAGGTCCTGCAGATGTGGGTGCAAATCCACTTCCCTCCTTTTACTGGCCAAGTGACCACAGATGATTCAGCTCTCCACAAACTTTCCTCTTTGTAAAACAAACTTCTCTGAGTCCTGCTTATAGTGAGTACTAGGCCCCTTTGTGTGGACTGCCTTTCTTGATACTGCTAGCAACCCAACGCAGCGAGTCCTAGGATTATTCCCATTTTACAGACGAGAAGACTAGGGCTTCAAGATGTGAAGGTGCTTTTCTAGGTCATGAGGGATTCAAACCCAGACTGTCTGACTCTAGAGCTCCT
>PVJS01018868.1:0-34363 GCA_004027185.1 Glis glis | reverse complement strand
ACACACACACACACACACACGCACACACACACACACACACACACACGCACACACACACACACACACCTGTATCCTATTTCCCAATGTGTACATATTAAAGCACAGTTTTAAGCTGGGTGTGGTGGTGCTGCATGCCTAGTAATCCCTGTCCTTGGAAGGCTGAATTAAATTGAAGGAGAATTAAATCTGAGGTTTAAATTCAGCCTCAGCAACATAGTGAGATCCTGTTTCATAAAAAAAATAATAAATAGGGCTAGGGCTGTAGCTCAGAGGTAGAATGCCCCTGGGTTTAATCCCCAGAATCACACACACACACACACACACACACACACACACACACACACACACACATAGTTTTAGAGTTAATGTTGAAAAAAATTCATAAAGTTCAGTAGATGTCTCCTTGTATCTATGCAGTTAAGGCTTTTACTACTGCCCATTGTGACTGAAGCCATTACAGTCAGGACCAAAGTTTATTCAGCCTTGTCTTCTAAAATAGCTATCAATACTAGCAAACCATATGGGAAATTGAGCTTGTAAGAAAAGCTCCAAATGAAAAAGTAAGACACAAGGCTTTGGAAAATACATATATATGGTTCATTGTGCATGTAGTCATAGAAAGACATCATGGCTGAGGGAATCGGTGCATGTATTAGGGTCATAAATTCCTGCAGCCCAATCCTGGTTCTACCACTTACTAGTGCTGTGATGACACTGGCCAGGTTAATGAACCTCTCTGAGTCTGAGATCCCTTACCTGAGAAAGATAATTTAGATCTGGCTTTTAAAATCATATGAAGCTGGGAGCAGTGGCACACACCTGTAATCCCAGTACTTGGGAGGCTGAGTCAGGAAGATCGCAGGTTCAAAGTCAGTCTCAGCAACTTAGCAAGATCCTGTTTCCAAATAAAAAATAAAATAGGGCTGGGGTGTAGCTTGGAGGTAGAATACCCCTGGGTTCAATCCCCAGCACTACACAAACACACACATAAAAAAATAATTAAAGGAGGTAATATATGCAATAGCTTCAACAGACATGACAACTACATATGTTAATTCCCTGCCTTTTTATTTTTAAGGCAAATATTTTAAAACAGGAAAATTAATTAAAGCCATGTATGCTCCAGAAATAGCCAACCAATCAGACTTTCCTGTGAAATAAGAGTTCAGTGTGACTTTGTAAGTAGGTTCTATAAAACCAGGGTATCTCCAGGCCCCAGGCAGATGGTCACATTCTAAAGGAAAAAAAAAAAAAGCTTCTTTTTCAGAAAATCCTCTTTGGTTGGTTCCTTCATAATGATTGGGCAAAATGCCACTTACAACAGATGGCGATGAATAGAAGCAACCAGAGAGTCTCTGCTTGTACCCCAAGTCTTGGCATATGGCACCAGGCTCCCTCACCAGGCTGTCAAAACAGCTGCTGCGTGTTTCCCCCACCTGCAGTTAGGAGGCTCTGCCAAGACTGTCCAGGCTTAGAGAAGAACCTGCAGATAGGTGGTAGTTCTGCCCTGGAAGCCACACCTGTTACCTTCTGATCACTGGGGGCTCCTTTTCAAATCTTTTTTTTTTAATCCCTGGGAATAAAGAAGATATTTATCCATTCAGATCCATCTATCCTTTTATTAACATTTAGAAGACAGCAGGCTTGGGAGAAAAAAAAATTGGATAGAGATGTACTCAAATCTCAACTAGACAATTTACTTGCAGTTAAATAAAGTTAATTTAATATCTTAGACCCTAAGGTCTCTTTTCTCCAAGTAGAAATAAACAATAGTTGGTAGGATGATAGTGATGATTAGGAATAATGATGTAAAGGAGAGAGACCAGATAGTTGGGTTGGTCATGGCAGTAGAACTAACACTTGCAGTATCTAACATTTATTTACTGTTTATTAAACATCCACCATAGGCAAGCATGATGGTGCATGCCTGCAATCCTAGTGTTTGGGAGGCTGAGACAGGATTGCAGGTTCAAGGCCAGTTCAGCAACTTAGTGAGACCCTCAGCAAGTTAGTGAGACCCTGTTTCAAAATAAAAACAAAAAGAGCTATGGGTGTAGCTCAGAGTTAAGAGTGCCTCTGGGTTCAATCCATGGTAACCACACACACACTCACACACTCACACACACACACACACACACACACACACACACACCCCACCACCACCACCACCACCACCATGATTCTAAGTGCTTTACAAGTGTCATACATTTAATCTATATAGTCATCCCACAATGTTGTGTGTGTGTGTGTGTGTGTGTGTATGTACATATACACATATGTAAAATTGATGAAGCAACTGAGGCTGGATGAGTTTAAATAACTTGCCCCAGATGACAAAGCTAAAAAGGTGTGATGTGGATAATAAAATTCAGGCAACCTGGCTTCAGAGCCTGGCTTCTTAACCATTATTATAGGTGTTAAGGGAATGGTAACTATTTTTATGGGGAAGAATAGATTCAGAGGAAATTGAGTATGTCAATGAAATCTCCATTGATGAAAGCAAATGACAGCCATAGGGTCTGTGAATGAGTTCTGTCTGGCGCTTCTTGCTTAGGTAGGAAAAATCTGCAGGGGGAAGGATAATTCAAAGTCACTCCTCTTTATGGGAAACCAGATATGGTGTTACAAAAGTCAAAATCATTCTGTGCAGAGTATAAAGAAGCAGTATAATTTAAGTAATTGGGCAAATCCTGAAAGAATTGTTTTTGTATCTTAATCGCTGACAGAATAAATTTAGTTAATAGATTTTATGTTCTTAAATTTTACATTTGCTATCAACCCCACTCTGCATTTATATGTGGTTTTATATACATCACATTAAATACAGCCTGACCTGATGAAATTGATTTTATTAAATATGGAAAAAATTAACTACTTGTTGAAACTAGATTGGACTCACTTGTATATTTGAAACCTGTTTTACCAAGTAAATTTCTCCTTTTTTCTCCTATTGGGGACCATAGCCCTACAGAGAGAAATACCAATTGAGGGCTACAACAAAGTTGAAAAATAGATTCATTTAGATTGAATTTTAAACTAACAGGAATAAAAAGTCTCTGATTTTCTTACTTTGGACATTTTTAAGTGCTATGATGTTTTATATGATAAATAACACGAGTCCTCAAAAATTATTTTTTGGTCCATTATAAAGGTTGTCATGAAAATCAATGTCAGAAAGCTAGAGGCAAATTGAGATAGAAACACATGCAATGAGGAAATGGGATATTAAAAAATAACACCAAAGGGGAGCGGGTCATGGTTGTGCACACCTATAATCCCAGTACTTGGGAGGCTGAGACAGGAGGATCTCAAGCAGCCTCAGCAATTTAATGAGGCCCTCAGCAACTTAGTGAGACCCTGTTTCAAAATAAAAAATAAAATAAAAGAAAGGACTGGGGGTGTAACTCAAAGGAAGAATACCCCTGAGTTCAATCCCCAGTACCACAATCAATCAATAAACCAACCAACCAACCAACCAACTAAAGGGAATCGATGAAAGGCAGAAGATGAATCAGAAACACAAAGAAGAGAGATCTCAGCCTCCTTAAGTTCTGTTATCTATGTCTTCAGTTCAGCTCTGCACATGTTCTCCTTCCCCAGGTAAGTGTCCAGGATGTACATCTAATCAGAAACCTGGGAGCCAGGTGTGATGGCGCACACTTGTAATTCCAATACTTGGAAGGCTTAGACAGGAAGACTGTAGGTTCAAGACCAGCCTCAGCAACTTAGCGAGGCCCTCTGCCACTTAGTGAGACCCTGTCTGAAAAACAAAAAAATAAAATAAAATTCAGAGGCAGAAATACCCCTGGGTTCAATCCTCAGTGCCACCAAAAATAAAATAAAATAAAATAAAATAAAATAAAATAAAATAAAATAAAGAAATAAAATAAAATAAAACAAAAAAGAATCCTGGGGAACTGGTAGGCCTGGAGGGCAGACCATCAAGCCAAAGGGTATCATTACCTAGCTGTCAGGTTTAGTGAAAGGTTGATTTTCAGACTTGCTCAGTACCTAGAACTCCTTCCTCCTTTCCTATTTGTGTCTTTTGGAATAAGAATGTCTATTTTATACCTGTTCTACTACTGTACCAAATAAGCATGTCAGTACACCCCCCCAAAAAATTGACATATAAAATTAACCAAGCTACCAGAGGATTGAGGTGGAAAGAGTTGACTACAATCCCTTTGATAGGTTAATCATAGTATTTGATATGTGATTCAATGAATTAATTAAAACTTATAGGATTGTATACCAAAGAGGGTGAATTTTGCTGTATTTAAATTATTTAAGATGGGCATAGTGGCGCACGCCTATAATCCAGTACTTGGGAGGCTGATACAGGAGGATCACAGGTTTGAAGCCAGCTTCAGCAACTTAGTGAAGTTCTCAACAACCTAGCAAGACCTTATTTCTAAATAAGAAATAAAATCAGGCTGGGGGTATAGCTCAGAGGTAGAATGCCTCTGGGTTCAATCCCCACTACCACAAAATATATATATTTAAATTATATCTCAATAAATCAAGTAAAAACAAAGAGAAATTCTCATCTAAACTACAGGGCTACCCAAAGCAGACACGATCCCTGTTATTTTGGAATATAAATTGTATTGAGGAAAGCAGACAATAAACAAGTAAACACATAAATACCTAATATAATTTCATTTGGCTGATTGATATAATTTCATTCGGCTGAGTCTTTTATACTAATGATTCCAATAAGAAAGAAATAGAGAAGGATAAAATAGTGTGCTTTCCAGACTCATTTATGGAATGACAAACAATAAGTAATAACACTTAATATTTAAACAGCA
Organism: Glis glis; assembly: GCA_004027185.1. Classification (NCBI taxonomy): domain Eukaryota; kingdom Metazoa; phylum Chordata; class Mammalia; order Rodentia; family Gliridae; genus Glis; species Glis glis. The sequence goes on along the minus strand of PVJS01018868.1, from coordinate 29,552 downwards.
CTTTGAGTTAAGCTGGGTTGGGCTATTCCTAATAAAAGAGAACTGGGGGTGGTGGAGGACAAGGACAGAGTCTCCCCAGGCCATGTCTGGCTATCCTGGGGGAAAGGGGATTGATGCTTGACAATTCATGGTATAAGGACTGGAAAATTCCAGGGTAAGGGATTTGACTGGGAGATGACTTCTATTTTAGGAAAGACAATCAAGTGAAATGTCTGAAGACATACATTTGAATAGAGATCTCAATAAACAGTCAGCCCTGAAAAAATCTAAGGGGTGATTGTTGTAGATGAAGGAGGAACAATCACAAGGAGCTTATTCCCGAGAAAAGAGTGAGTTTTGCAAGATAAAGGGAAAAGGACAACCAGGTGAAGAGTAATGGGAAATAAGTAGAGGTTAGGAGTTAAGGTCAGGGAGGTGGAGGAGCCAGACCATCCAGCCTTAGAGGGGACAGTAGGACCCTGGAGATTACTTACATGTGATATGAAGCCATTAGAGGTTTTGAGGAAGGGTGTAATGTGATTTCTTAGTTTCAAAACATCAGCATGTCTTTTGGGTCAATACTATTATTAAAGGGTAAGAAGCGCCAGGCGTGGTGGCACACGCTTGTAATCCCAGTACCTGGGAGGCTGAGACAGAAGGATCACAGGTTCGCAGCCAGCCTCAGCTACTTAGTGAGACCCTCTGCAACTTCGTGAGACCCTGTTTCAAAATAAAGAATTAAAAAATAGGGCTGGAGGTGTAGCTCGGAGGTAGAATGCCCCTGGGTTCAATCCCCAGTACCGCAATAAATAAATAAATAAATAAATAAATAAATAAATAAATGGCAAGAAGTAAAAACAAAGAGAGAGATCAGTTTTAGGGCTAGTCCAAGTGAAGGAAGAGAAAGGTAGAGCTTAGTGTGTTAGCTAGGAAATAGGAGAAAACTGGCCAGATTAGGAAAATAATCTAAAGGTAGACCCTAAAGACGTATGGGTTAGATCTAGGTATAAGGGAGAAATGGCACTAAATGCTTCTTAAATCTTTCATCTGAAAAGTTGAGTGAATGGTGATGCCACTTAGTAAGAGAGGAAGACTTGAGGGAGACACATTAGGAAATTAGCTTCTTACTTGGTTATGACAATTGTCACAACACCGAGAATATGGAATCAGTCTAAATATCCATCAATAGACAAAAAAGAAAATGAAAATTTGGTGTGTGTGTGTGTGTGTGTGTGTGTGTGTGTGATGGGAATACCATTCAGCTATTAAAAAACAAAACATGTAATCCTGCCATTTGTAGTAACATGGATGGGCCTGGAGGACGTTAAGTGAAATAAGTCAGGCATAGAAAGATGAACAGCACATATTATTTGTAAGTAGAATATATAAACGTTGATGTTGGAGTTAGGGATGTAGCTCAACAGTAGAATGCATACTTAACATACCCAGGGTCCTGGGTTCTATCCCTAGCATAGTAAAAATACAAATTTAAAAATTATTTTTATAGAAGTTAAGAGTAGAATAGTGGTTATCAGAGACTGGGGAGAGTGGAGTGGGGCTTTTTCAATGGGAACAATATCATAGTTTGATAGGAGGAATAAGTTCTAGTGTTCTATGCCATAGCAGGGTAGATATGTATTATGTATCTTCTTTTTTTTTTTTTTTGCAGTACCGGGGATTGAACCCAGGGGCGTTCTACCTCCGAGCTACACACCCGGCCCTATTTTTTTATACTTTATTTTGAAACTGGGTCTCACGAAGTTGCGGAGGGCCTCACTAAGTAGAGAGAGAGAGAGAGAGAGAGAGAGAGAGACGGGGAGAGAGCGAGAGAGCGAGAGAGAGAGCTGAGGCTGGCCGCGAACCCGGATCCTCCGGTCTCCGCCTCCCAAAGTACTGGGATTACAAGCGTGTGCCACCACACCCGGCGTTGTATTATGTATCTTGAAATAGTTAGAAGAGAAGAAAGTGAATGTACTAATCATAACTAAATGCTAAGAGTATACGATGATGGGTATGCCAATTACCCTGAGTCGATCAATATTATATAAATGAAACATCACATCATGCCTCAAATATATGCACAAACATTTTCTGTCCATCAAAAACATTTTTTAAAAGAAATTAATATGGGTTTGTGAAATAGGAAGCTGGACATAGAAATACAAATGTGGGCATCATCAGTCTATGGATATGTGTTTGCTCATGTATTTAAGCCTGGAAGTAATGAGATCACCTTAAAAAGAGAATATACACTGAGAGAGGGTTGACCACTGACCCTGCCATACTCCCCCATTTTGAAGAAAAAGCAGAGTTAGAGCCCGCAAAAGAAATGTAAAAAGAATGAACAGTGGGATTAAAAAGGAAACCAGAGAAAGGTGGAAACCCAGGAGTCAAATGAACAAAGAGGCTTCAAAGGATTGGAATGACCAACTAAATACCATTCTGGGAAGAGTTCAAGCCAAGCATGGTGGCACATGTCTGTACTCCCAGTATTTGGGAGGCTGAGACAGGAGGACCCAAGTTTTCAGCCCAGTCTCAGCAACTTAGTGAGGGCCTCGGCAACTTAGTATGACCTATTCAGAATAAAAAATAAGGGTTGGTGGTGTAGCTCAGAAATAGAATGCCCCTGGGTTCAATCCAGAGTACCAAAAAAAAAAAGAAAAGAGTTCAAGTTTTGCTACAACTGAGAGTTGGATAGTGGATTCAACAAGATATAGGGCATAATGACTGACACAGTTTGTGGAATGAAGGGGAAAGAGCTCACTGGAGTAGACTACAATGACAACAGTCAGTGAGGAGGACTTGAGACATTGCCTCTCAAGGGAAGCAAAGAAGAACGTGGCAAGATGGCAGACACTACACCGGGTTTAATGGTCATGGAATAAGCTCACAAGAATGGGGAAATAATTATGCAAGAAAGAGTAGGGGTAATTGCAAGGGAAGTCTTGAGAGGTCAAGGGAGATAAAAGTCAGTTTGTAAGTGTAAGTGTAGAGACAGCTCACGTATTACTTGGAAGAAAAAGAACAAAAAAAAAAAAAAAAGAAGAAACCAAAGTGTGTATGAGTAACCCACAGATTACTCAAAGACAAGAAGTTCAAAGGCAATTCTTTGCCTGAGAATGAGAGACTATCTAATTGGGAGCCCAGACTGGACTGGCTCCTTTCTTTCTTTCTTTCTTTCTTTCTTTCTTTCTTTCTTTCTTTCTTTCTTTCTTTCTTTCTTTCTTTCTTTCTTTCCTTCCTTCCTTCCTTCCTTCCTTCCTTTCTTTCTTTCTTTCTCTCTCTCTCTCTCTCTTCCTTCCTTTTTGGTACCAGGGATTGAATCTAGGAACATTCTACCTCTGAGCCACACCCTCGAGCCTATTTTATTTTGAAACAGGGTCTTGCTAAGTTTCTGAAGTCTTGCTAAGTTGCTGAGACTGGCCTTGAATCTGTAATCCTTCTGTCTTAGCCTCCCAAGTACTGGGATTACAGGTGTTCACCAGGAGGTATATTTCATTTTTACAGGAGTATTTTACAGAGCAAATTCAGTAACTCTTTTTGTATCTGTTTTTGAGTTAGAGAATTTTGGAGAAACTTTACAATGACTTTGCACAAACAGCAAAAATCTCCCAGAACATCCAAAAATACCCAAGTGGAAATGTTTTTACATAAGTGACATAAATTGCACTATGTCCTTAATCCATTCCCTTCATTATGTTTTGAACGAGGGGAAAGGATAAAGCCACAGGAGAGATTCTAGACATGAGGTTTCTATAGAAATGCTCTTTTTCATACATTTGGAGAAGCTGTATCCCTTTTCCCATTAAAAAATATAGTTTTAGTCATAGAAGAATTTGTGGTAGGATACGAGTCAAGCCTCATCAAGTAGAGTATTTTCTAAGGAATTTCAAATTAAAATACATAAATGAAAATCTTCTCTATAGCAACAGAGTTTGGAAACATAAACCAGGGAATTGACAGGATTATTGAGAGAATTGATTTAAGAGAACAAGGCTGACAAAGAGGGAGAAGCAGAGATAAAGAGTAAAGATGGAAGGTGGCACATGAATACTGTAATCCCAGTATTCAGGAGGCTGAGACAGGAGGATCACAAGTTCAAGGTCAGCCTCAGTAACTTAGTGAGATGTTGTTTCAAAATTAAAAAAAAAGGTCTGGGAGCGTAGCTGTAGCTCAGAGATAGAATGTTCCCGAGTTCCATTTCTAGTACCCCAGTACCACAAAAAAAGAATAAGGAAGGGAGGGAGAGAGAGAAAAAAAGAAGGAAGTTAGGAAGTTAGGAGGGACAGAGGGAGGGAGGGAGGGAGGGAAGGAAGGGAGGAAGGAAGGAAGGAAGGAAGGAAGGAAGGAAGGGAGGAGGGAGGGAGGGAGGGAGGGAAGGAAGGAAGGAAGGAAGGAAGGAAGGAAGGAAGGAAGGAAGGGAGAGAAAGGGGTCCCAATAGCATTCATTTCATGGTCCAAGGATCTCTAGCTTCCATGAGCTTTGTTCATATGAAAGAAAAGATCTTAATTTTCACCTCAGTCGATGACAGTCTGTTCTTCATTTCAACAGCAAAATGTCTTGGCTAATCCAAAAATGACCACCTGCATTAAGATGTATGTCAAATGCTACATACATCCTGGAGAATCGATGATCTGAGATAGAAAAGTAATTATCAAGACTATCATCAGTTATTTCAAGGACTGAGTTACTGAGCCTATTGTAGCTGAAGCTTTAGAAGATTTGGTAGAAAAATATCCGATATTGGAGAGTGTTGACCCCTTCCTTCAAAGTAGGAAAGACGAGCCAGCAGTGCTGAATGCAGATATGGACAGGCAGGAGAGCCATTTTGTTCAGTTTTCAAGGCTGCAGCCAATGCTCCCAGAACAACCAATTCCAGAGAAGCGGGTGCCCATTAAATGCATAAGCAAAACTGTCTTCTACATCTATGGATGTGCTACTCAGAAAGAGAGATAACAAGAAAGCTGGGAGACTTAACAAAGCCTGATTCCAGCAGACATCTCTTGAGCATTTCCTGCCAGGCAGAGGTCATGATGTTTCACTGTGACCTGCACTGATGGATTTGGATGCAGCCTAGGGGGAGAGAGCAGATTAACTGTTAGCTCCCTAACCAAGGTGGAAACAGGCTGAGGCCAAAAGAGCAGCTCTTCAACCAAGGCCTTAAGATGACCAGCGGGGTGCCTGGGCCCGCCACAACTTTAACTAGTAAATGAGGTACATAGAACCAGGATTCAAAAGTCATGGTTGTGCATTATTTTGTAGTTTGTCATCAGTCAAATAAAACACCTACAATCAAATTATTTCATATTTAAATTCTGTTTGAGAAAGGTGAATTGCCAAAAAACCTTAAACTTACCAAAGAAAAGTATATGATTGATTTCCCCTAGCCCAAAACACTTTCCACGCTTTTCTGTGTCCATTAAAGGAACCGTGCTGATAGATCCATAAAGTATGCTCTGAGGCTGTGTTATCTAACATGGTAGCTACTAACTATGTGTGGCTTCTTAAATATGTTTATTTATTTATTTATTTTTATACTTTTATTGGCGTGTTGTAATTAGACATCACAGTGAGATTCCAAGTGACACAAAGATTGCATTTCTCCTTCATACTACCCACATTTCAAGTATGTATGGGGCTAGTGGCTAACACACTGGTAAGTGCCAATGAGCATTTCTATCATGGCTACCATTTCTAACATTTCAATCTACTGTGCAGTACTGCTCTAGAAAATATATACCAAGCATATTAATTGGTAAAAACAATGGGAGACAGTAGGCACAATTTCCTACCTAGCAGGCAGAATCTGGGGTAGCCATGTTGGCTCAACCAAAAGCCCCACTACCCTGGCAGGAAAGGCAATCGGCAGTGTTTCCATCCTCTGAGAACTTATATTGCCCAAGGTTAGGAATGTTATCCCAGTCTAGTCAAAGATGATGTATCTTCTAGAATGGGACCATTACAAGCTAATTATCCTTTCCTCTTTTAGAATTGAGACCTCCTGTTAGAAATTTTTAATTTTTTTCTCCACTATTAAATATTTGGGAGGTAATGCAAGTAGGAAGGCCAAGAGTAGTGTGGTATAATTCTAATACAGACAAGGAGAAAGAATTGGCAACATAAATTTAATCTGCCACAGAGAATGTAGAGAGATTGAAAGGACAAAGAGTTTTATCCTGGCTTCTGCCTATTACTACATCACCAACACCAGGGGACAGAAAATGGACAGGAGGTAATAAGAAAAAAATTAATTTAATTTCTCAGAGGTGGCAAAAGGACACATTCTTGGATCTAAAGGGGGAAAGAGCTTTAACAAGATTAATGGTAAAGACATATATGTAGATACCCCAAAGGGAATGTTTAGAATTCCATGGAAATAAGACGACTCCAAAAGCATTATTCTAAGTTGCATTCCAAGTTACATCCTAAGTAAAACGGAAGCTAGAAGATAGAGAAGATAAAAATGTTAAAGATGTAAGAAAAGTAGCTTGAACCTAGAATTACTTAAGTCCTCAACCTAGAAGGCAAGTGGATCAAAAAAATAAAATCCTTAGACTTAGGAAGGACTCAGAGAGTTGACCCTCACAGGTAATTTTTGAAGTGCTGACTGAATAAGGTATTATAGAAAGAAGTATATATGTTTTGATTTGCAAAACTTTGATGCCAGAACTGGTTTTTTCCTTTGCAAATGTCTTGTACTTTTTCCCCCAGCAAGCGTAGGACTGTTGTCAGAGTTTTCTGATAAGCACACTCAAGTGAGCCAATATTTAAGTATGTGCCTAGTCATTGGAAGAAGGAAATTCAAACAGAATAAGTACCAGAAAAATAGAGCTCTCAGAAAAGACAGAGAGCAACTGGAACAACACACACACACACACACACACACACACACACACACACACACACATACACACACACACTCTCTCTCTCTCTCTCTCTCTTCTTAAAACAGAAAAGAAAAAGGCCACTCATGGAGATTCAATTAGAGCACACCATAGATTTCTGGAAATATATGTTTACTTATTTATAACGTAAAATACAGGTGAAAATACAAAAAATAGATTATTTACTATTAAAATCTGGATTTAAAACTTGGAAAACAAACCAGAAGAAATAGCTCAAAAATGGAGCATAAATGCAAAGTAATAAAAATAATAAGGAAAAAGGTCAGGCACTTGTGGGTATTTGAAGAAAATGAGTATTATAGAAGAAAAATAGACAGGGAGAAGAATATTATTAAACGAATATAAGAAGAGAATGTCTTCATGTTGAAAAAGGAAATATATCTTCAAACTTAAAAGATGCATCAAATTTTAGGCAACTTTAGTAAGAAAAAAAAGATCATCCCTACATATATTGGGGTAAATTTATTGATTTCTAAGGATAAAGGAAAATACTATTAGTTTCCAAAGAAAAGCACAAGACATTTACAATGGGAAAAAAATCAGTTGAGGCATCAAAGTTTTGCAAATCAAAACAGGTATACTTTTTTCTATAATATCTCATTCAGTCAGTACTTCAAAAATTACCTACGAAGGTCAACTCTCTGAGTCCTTCCTACGTCTAAGAAATTTATTTTTCTGATCCACTTGCCTTCTAGTTTGAGAACTTAAGTAATTCTAGGTTCAAACGACTTTTCTTATATCTTTAACATTTTTATCTTCTCTATCTTCTAGCTTCTGTTTTACTTAGGATGTAACTTGGAATGCAACTTAGAATATGCATTTGGGGTTGTCTTATTTCCACGGAATTCTAAACATTCCCTTTGGCTTGTCTATGTATATGTCTTACCATTAATCTTGTTAAAACTCTCTGCCCCTTTAGGTCCAAGAATGTGTCCTTTTGCCAGCTCTGAGAAGTTAAACTAATTTTTCTCTTATTACCTCCTGCCCATTTTCTCCTTCTAATATTCATTTACGTGGTTTATGTACCCATCAACCCATCCTGATTCACTTTTTATCCTCTAGGAATTTTTCAAAGATTATGAACCATTGATAATGATATTTAAAAATTTTCTACTATTGTTGTTCTATATCCTTTTAAATTCCCTTTTTTGTCCCATAATGTTGTAGGTGAAAGAAATATATATATATATTTAATTGAAATATTCATCTAATCCTTTAGTATATATTTCAACATTAAGCATATACATAAAGAAATTTTCATTTTGAAATGAGAAATACAAAGTCTGTGGTAGTCTGAGGTTTCCCCAGCATAATGACTTTTCTCCTGATATTCTTCTTGGCAAAAAAGGCAAGAGTAACTGTAAGGAAAGTTACCAGAGCCACATTATATGTCTAGGAACTATAGTTTGGATCTTGGGGTACCCCAAAAGCCCATGTATTAAAAGCTTGCTCCCATTATTAGGAGGTGATGGAGCCATCAGGATATGGGGTCTTGTGGAAGGTCTTTAGGCCATAGGGTGTATGCCCTTAAAAGAGAATGTGGAGCCCCAGACCCTTCTCTTCTTCTCCCTCTCCTTTTGCTCCTTGGCCATTAGAAAAACATTTTTGCTCCACCACACGCTTCCACTATGATGGGCTTCCACAGGCTCCAAAGCAACAGGGTCAACCCATCATGGACTGAACTGTGGGCCAAAATAGACCTTTCTTATTTCAAGTTGATTAAAACTATAAGCCAAAATAAATCTTTCTTATTTCAAGTTGGTTATCTTAGGTAATCTTTACAGTAATGGAGAGCCGACTAACACAGGTGGCATCTAGGTAAAATGATAATTAGAAAACGTGATCTCTGGCATGAAAATCTTATCAAATACAACGAATAAGGATAATACAGAGAAAGAGACAACTGATGACAAGACCTTGGTCTAAGGTTTCTTCTCCTCATCTTCTGTCTTCTGGGTTAGTCACTGTTAGAACACCTCCCATCTGAAACTGGAGAGAGAAAATATGCCCATTTTACTTTATTTTTCTTTTTTAATATACTTTTATTGGTGAGTTATAATTTTACATCACAATGAGGTTCAGAATGATAGAAACACACGTGCACAAAGCATTTGGTGTGTTTCCCTCCAGATCCCACCCGACTCCTCTCTCTCCCTGCACGTGTTATTGAGATTGATATTTATAACTTTGCATAAGTACATAACATTATTTGAAATACTTCCTTCATCGAGTCTCCTTCCCCCACCTCCTCCCTCCTCTCTTCCCTTTCCCACTATTCTACTGGAATCTCTCCTTCTTTATCTGAAGTTCTTTTTGTTTCCCAATTTCTCTCTAACTTCTACATACGAAAGAAAACATACAACCCTTCAATTTCTGCTTTTTTTTCCTTTGGTACTGAGGATGGAACCCAGGGGCCTTTTTACCTCTGGGTTACACTCCCAACCTATTTCATTTCTTATTTGGAAACAGGGTCTCGCTAAGTTGCGGAGGGCCTCACTAAGTTGCTGAGGCTGGCTTTGAACCTGCAATCCTCCTGTCTCAGCCTCCCAAGTACTGAGATTACAAGCATGCGCCACCACACCCGGCTAACATTTTACTTTCTAATCAAAGAGACTTAAGAACTGAGAGATATGACTAACAGCTTGAAGAAAAATGGGGGAAAAGCTATTAATATACATTTGAAAAAATAAAAATGGCCCTTGACATATGAAACTATGTTCAAACTGAGATACCATTTCTCACCTATTGGAATGGCAAACATTTTACAAAGTATATAACAATACATTCTGTGAGTGAGATTATGGGGAAACATGTACTTTCCTGTGAAAATGCAAACTGTACAACTCTTTGGGTGGGAAACTTGACAATATTTAACAAAAATACATATGCCCTAACATTTTGATCCAGATATCTCACTTCTAGAAATCAATCCTGAAGTATATTTCCAATAGAATGAAACTATATAAACACATGGTTATTGATTGCAGTATGACTTATAAATGCAAAATGTGGAAACAGCCTACATGCCTATACACAGGAGAGTGGTTGAATAAAATATGATACAGCCATACAATAAGAACCAGGCAGCTGCAAAAAAAAATAATAATAATGAGAAAGATATCCATGAACTGTAACAGGCAATTTCGAGAACATATTGTCAAGTGAAAAAGCAAAGCATAAAAGCTTATCTATGGAATGTTATTTTCAGGTGAAAAAAAGAGGGGGATATAAGGAGATGCCAATGCATTTGCTTATTTGTGAAAAATAAATACAGGTAGGATGAAACAGAAATTAACAAAATGGTTTACCTATTAGACTAGAAAGGAAGGAAAGAGAGAGAAGGAAGAAGTGAGATTGGGATCAGAGAGGCAGAGATGAAGGAGTAAAATTTCTCGGGTTTGAGTTTTTGTACAGACCAAAATTTTAGTCCTATAGCAATGTTTCATAAAGCCTTCACGAATCATTAAAAAGTAACCAAATCAACCTGGATATGAATAACACAAGAAGCCCTCCCTCCTTTACCAAATTAAAGAAAAATTATGCCTGGCTAAGTCTCTTGTCAATAAAGGATAATAACAAAATGTTGAACAAATAGTTGGCTGCACCAAAATATTTCATAGTAACATTGAAGGAAATAAATTTCTAAAATGAATATTTAAAAAGATGGGGGTGGGGAGTTGGGGAGATCTTGGTCAAGGAATACAAAATTCCAGATAGGAAGAACGAGTTCAGGAGATCTATTATACAATATGGTGGCTATAGTTAATAACTATATATAACTACATATTGTTATTAACTATATATAACTATAAATATGATTGAACCCAGGGGCACTCTACCTCTGAGCTACACCCCCAGCACTATTTTATTTTTGTTTTGAAACAGGGTGTCACTAAGTTGCTGAGGATCTTGCTTGGTTGCTGAGGTTGGTCTTGAACCTGCGATCCTCCTGTCTCAACCTCCCAAGTACTGGGATTATAGTCGTGCACCACCATGCCCAGCTAGATAGTTTATATTTTTGAAAATAACTAAGAGTAGATTTTAAGTTCTCTCGCCACACACTGACAAAAATAAGTGTGTAAAATAAAGGATATATTAATTAGCTTGATTTAACCACCCTACCATGTATACATATTTCAAAGCATGAAATACGTATGTATTCATACGTATTCACACTATTGCTGAATCGGTTTCTCCTGGGGTGAGATTGATGCTTAAACTTGGAAGAATGGATGTTTCTCCCCAATCTCTGGAATGTGGCATGCTCCTTTTAAATTAGAAAGGCCATAGACGAGAGGCCACGCTCCCAGCCATTACGCAAAAGTGATCATTGTTCTGATCTATCTTTCTTTACTTTTACTTCTACTCTAATGCAAAAGCAGTTTTCTTACTAAATTATGAACTCATTGATTCGTCTGCTTTTGATTGATATGTAAACCAAAGGCAACATGATTATGTGTCTTTTCTTGCTCATCTCTAAAGAAAAACCACAGTTCAGTGACTTTCATAATCCACAAGAATTCACTCTTTAATTCAAGGTATTGCTTTTGAATGTCTGAGCAATTCTGTAAGTAAAAATAAAATAGTTTACAAAAAGGGTTGTCCAGTGCAAATATAGTCATCGACTTAAGCTTTATTAAACAAAAATTGACTTATTCCTGGGATGTGAGGTTTTGACAACTGTTAGAAACTGCACTGAAGCCAGGCATGGTGGCACCTGCCTATAATCCCAGTACTTGGGAGTCTGAGACAGGAGGATCTCAGGTTCGAAGCCAGATTCAGCAACTTGGTGAGACTTTCAGCAACCTAGCGAGACTCTGTTTCAAAACAAAATATATAAAAATGGCTGGGGGTATAGTTTGGAGGTATAATGTCCTTGGGTTCAACCCCCAGTACCAAAAAAGGAAGGAAGGCAGCAAGGAAGGAAGGAAGGAAGGAAGGAAGGAAGGAAGGAAGGAAAGAAGGAAAGAAGGAAGGAGAGAGAGAAGAAAGAAAGAACACTAAGATATTTATTATCATTTAAGCAAACTTCCAAGAGATTTTTGTTAATAACCTATTTAATTTGGAAAAGCATTAGACCCAGACTCAATACCTAATCCTATCAGACAGTCATGTCTCCGATATGATACTAACGGGAATCAATGAAAAAAAGTAAGACTGATAGATCTTAATCGATCGTATCAAGGTCTAAGTATCTATGCTATAAAGTCAATGGACTCTGAACTAGAAATCCAATGTTGTATTTCACCTAAAAGTTGACTGATTTAACATGATGATGAGCTTAATGTATTACTAAGTGAAAATGTCAACAAATCAGTTATGACAATTTGATTTCTGTAGAGCCTTACAATGGAACAAAGAGAGTAATTTAGAACCAAAAATTGTTCCCTTAAACATGTTTTCACAATAACAATCAGATCTTGTGTATTCATAGAAATTACTCTCCAAATGGTCTTTCCTAACTACAGTCTTCTTATCTCCTACATCCTGAGTCTACTAGTGCTTATGTGGGAACTACCTTGTGAACTAATGCTGATTGATTTGTCGATTTTTTTAAGAAATATTTGGTAAATTTTAGTGTAACCCTACAGCAAAAAGGTTGTTTTTCATAGGTGAAAGGCCAAATGTAGAGTTTATTTTTCTCTTTTCTTACATATCCCGGAAATTAAGTCCCAAATTACTTACCTTCTTACTCAGATAAATAATTGAGAATTTCAAAGTTGGGCATGCTATTTTGATTAGACAGGTTTCACAGACATTGATATTTCTAGGATTTTAATCTCACACCAATCACAGTTTGGGGACACAAACACAACACAATGAAACTACTTTTTTCTTCTCAAAAGTTAATAACTATAACAACATCTATGCATTCATTTCCTAATGAGAAATCATTTTTAAAAAGTGAGAAAATGAAGATTTTCTTGGTCAAAGCCTCATTGTTTAGAGTTTATGCTGTTTAGATTTCCAAGTTTGTATTTTGAGAATAGAAACTTGCTTCACAGTATTGTAAATTAAATTAGAAACTTGCAGATGCGTATCATTACCAAACTGATCACCAAGGAATAAGAGTTATGTTTGAGTTCATATTTGTCCCACAGTTCTTGCCCTGAGCAAGAAATAAATGAATCACACTATTTAATATACACCCCAAACCCTGAAGCAGTTGATTGTTTACCCATACTGATCTGAATTCTGTGCTCTGAGAACAAAATCTATGACTAATCTATGCATCACAAAATGATACAACCCAATATTTCAAAGAAATTCAACCTTACCTGGAGAATTGGATAAGATTACCTAAGGCCTATGTAATGTTTTTGGAGTGTGTGTGTGTGTGTGTGTGTGTGTGTGTGTGTGTTAATAGGGATTGACCCCAGGGGCCTTCTACCACTGAGTTATAACCCCAACACTATTTTTTTTTTTTTTGGTGGTGGTGGTGGTACTGGGGATTAAATCCAGGAGCATTCTACCTCTGAACTACACCCCCAACCCTTTTTATGTTTTGTTTTGAAATAGGGTCTCTCTAGGTTGCTGAGAGTCTCACTACATCGCTAGAGCTGGCCTTGAACCTGCAATCCTCCTATTTCAGCCTCCCAAGTACTGAGATTATTGGCATGTCACCACACCCAGCTCTATTTTATTTTTATATTGACACAGAGTCTCACTAAATGACCACATGTGTGCCTTAAACCTGTGATCCTCCTCTCTCAGCCTCCTAAGTACTGGGATTATAGGCATGCGCCAAGACGCCCAGCTTGTTTCATGTTTTATTTGATGTGAAACAAATAAAAAAATTTACAAAGAAATAAAACAGAAACAGAGTCTTTGACTGGATCCCGACTCTCGATGTTTTAAGACTCTAGAAACTTCCATCTCAATCAGATGAACAAGACCTAACTGAAGCAGCATCCGGAGAGGAGATATGCTAATTTTAGCAAGATTCTAATACAGTCACAGGTAGACTGGTCATATTTCATAGTCTGAGCTCATATATCTTGCCCAACTCATTAATTTCGCACATGCCTTCCTAAAGGCAAAATCACTAAGAAAATGAGGATTTATTTGATCGATAGATATTACCAAGTGCATTTTCCTCATACAGAGAATGCCCTAAGTTCGACATGCTGACGACAGTGGAGAAATACAGGAGCTTACAGTGTAAATAAGACATAGAAAGAAGGAAAGAGACATTGAATAATAGTAAGACTCAAGTAGGAATCTTTGTAATATGTCCAGCTTAAAGTTGAGTGGTCATTGAAGTATAGGGACACACCTATACTCCTTTTCTAATTATTTCTAAAGTGTATAAAACTTCTAATTATAATTCCTTAGTCTCTAAACTACATGCTTTTATAACATACTTCAACCTTTTTTTGGGGGGGTACCGGGGATTGAACCCAGGGGCATTCTACCTCCGCGCTACACCCCCAGCCCTATTTTTTTATACTTTATTTTGAAACTGGGTCTCACGAAGTTGCAGAGGGCCTCACTAAGTAGAGAGAGAGAGAGAGAGAGAGAGAGGGAGACTGGGAGGGAGAGAGAGAGAGCTGAGACTGGCCGCGAACCCGGATCCTCTGGTCTCCACCTCCCAAAGTACTGGGATTACAAGCTTGAGCCACCACGCCTGGCTTACTTCAACCTTTTATGGCCTGAAATTTTAGGCATTTTTAAATCTGCAACAGAACTCAATGAAAGGAACAGGATACGTGTGCACAGAGTTCGCTCTTGTATACATTAAGGCATTGTATGTCTGTAACAGTGCTGGAGGTGAAGAAGGCCAGCAGCTCAAGATCGTGGACATATTTTACTAAAGAATGGACTTTTTAAAGGACTATTAACTTATTCCATATACTCTCCCGATATTGGTTCAATCTATGCTACCAACGGTCATTGATCACTTTCCCAGCACAGTAGTGGTGAACATTTCTGTAGCAAATTAGAAACAATGGACAATCTAGATGCAGTTATATTTGTCTATAGGAAAAATTCTTATGGAGACACATTTAATTTCATTAATGTTACTGACTCATAGTAAAACTAACTTGGAAATTTGGGATTAATAAATAGAAAAAAGTTCTAAATAACATGGCCTGAACAAACACTAGAAAACAACATTAATTTTTTTTGGCAGTACTAGGGATTGAAGCCAGGGGCATTCTACCTCTGAGCTGCACCCCCAGCCCTATTTTCTATATTATTTTGAAATAGGATCTCGCTAAATTGCTTGAGGGCTTCACTAAGCTGCTGAGACTGGCCTCGTACCTGAGATCCTCCCGTCTTAGCCTCCCAAGTACTTGGGATTACAGGTGTGTGCCACTATGCACATCAAAAACGAAAAATTAATACATTTGAAAACAAGGTGAGTGGAAATCATTCAGAAAGTTGCAAATTCTTAAATATTTTTCAAAATTCTTAATACATGTCATATTAGAGGCAGGCATTTTCAATTCTGGAATTTGAGAAATTCCTTCCTTAGAGCTTCAGGGTTATCATATTCTAAAAATGAAAGGTACAGCCCAGATTGTCTAAACCAGTATTTCTCAGTTCCATCATAATACAATGAAAAAAAAATATCAGTGGTTAATGAGTGTGAGAAGCTCTGCACATATATTTCCCTTAAAGAGATTTATATAACAATTTGTATGTCAAAATGGGAAATTTTATAATAAGGCAATCTATATAACTTTGAAAGGAAATAGCATAATAGTTTAAAAGGAATCATGAAATCTAGAACAAGACTAGTTAGATTCAAAGTCCAGTTTTGTGCATTTGAACTAGTTACTTAACTTCTCTGTGTCTGTTTCCTTGCATGAAGACTACAATTATGAATACTTCAAACAATATTCTTGTGATAACTTTAATGAGTTAACATACATGGAAAATATAGTATCTGACATATTGCAAGCATTACAAAATATTTCAGTTGGAATTACTCAAATTTAACTGACTAGGTGTGTGTGTGTTTGTGTTTGTGTTTGTGTGTGTGTGTGTGTGTGTGTGTGTGTGTGTTTGTACCTCTTGTTCATGTTCTATTTCAGGTAAGGAAAACAGCACTCACAAAGACCAAATCAATCATATGTATAGAACTCACAGAGAGTAATTGATAAGTGGGATTGGAACTCAGGTCTCCTTCATCCCTGTCCAGTCCTGACCCACGCTGGCATTCCATTTTTTAACTAGTTAGCCTCTAGGATTGAAGCACCTGTCTGCATTTCCTTTAGACAGTCAATTGGCCTTTGTGGATTTCATTTTCCCCTTAATTGCAAAACCCCATAGTTTTGTATTTGGGCAATACCGCGAGGTATTCCAGGTTCAAAATCTTCTGTGAATTGGCTATAATGAATCGATAATATTATTCAGTATTGGAGAAAACAAAGTTCTATGTATAAAGTTTGTAAAAAAAATCGTCTTTATATTATAAATATATTCAGAGGGAAAAAGAAATCTGAGTTTTCTCTGTGAAGAAGTTTTTAAAAATGGGAAGAGCCCTTTAAGTCATAGTTTTGGTGAGTTTTTTTTTTTCTTTTAGCGTTTTCTCAAAGTCTAGCTGCTTTTTAACCTGTCTGATATTGTAACCGCTTCCAGTGTACCTGAGAACCAGGCTTCAAAAATAAAGCTGTGGCTTTTAATGGTAACCAAGGAAGTTGTTGCCCTGGCAACAGGAACCACGAGTCCCCACGCTGCACTTCATCTCCAGCAAGTCCCTTCCTTTCCTGTAGGTTTGCCTGTAGGCATCCTGGAGGATAGAGATCCGCTGCTGGACTCTCAATAAAAGAGCTGAACAGTCAGCCAGGTATGGTGGGGCACGCCTGTAATCCCAGTACTTGGGAGGCTGAGACAGAAGGATCACCGGTTTGAGGCTAGCCTCAGTAACTTCGCACACCCCTCATCAGCTTAGTGAGACCTTGTTACAAAATAAAAAATGAAATAGGGCTGGGGGTGTAGCTTAGAGGTAGAACACCCCTGGGCTTCATCCCCAGTACCACATGAAAACAGAGCTGAAAATTCAGTGAAATTCTCAATGGAATCGGGCAATTTTATGGAGGAACCTAATGGCATATCTAATATGCCTATTGTGAATGACAAAAATATAGACTTTTTTTGGCTGTGAATCACATTTAGCCATATGGACAACCCTAGGTAAACATCTGTTCCTCACGTTGTGCTAATGGAAACTGAGTTTGGGGAAGCCTCACACTTCAGACGGTGAAAGAATGAAATCTGTGAAACTGGAAATCTGCCATCCGTCTGTGACTCCTCAGCGTCCCCTTTGCTTTCCCAAATATGCTCACACAGGGCATATGATAGCCAAATTAATTAATCAATCATAAAAGGAATCCAAAAGTCATACTTTGTGGGAGGAAAATAAAAGAGTTAATGCAGACTCCCATTTCTTCTGTTATTTGGGATCTTGCATTATTACTTAACTTTGAAGGAATTGAAAATCTGAAATTCAACTATCTTATAGGTAGTCAATCATAGGTCAGGAGTCAATAATATTCCAAGTCAACTAATTCATAAATTCATTCGGGGAAGTAAAATGGACTGCATATACATGTTGCTTTTGCTGCATTAGAGATTGAAAGCAACACAGTACATAGACACTACCCTTAAGGAGCTTACAAGTAGAAAATTAGATTGGCATTGAGTGCAGTGGCATGCTCCTGTAACATCAGTACTTGGGAGGCTGAGACAGGAGGATCACAGGTTTGAGACCAGCGCCAGCAACTTAGTGAGTCCCTGTTTCAAAATAGAAAAATAAAAGGGTTGGGGTATGACTCAGAGGTAGAATGCTCTTGGGTTCAATTCCCAGTACCACACACACACACACACACACACACACACACACACACACACAAATGAGTTAGGTCCTACATGAAAAACATTACACATTCAAGAACAATATCACCCTTACAGTTAATCACCAATGATTGCTTCTAGTTAATAAGCCAGGAACTTCAAGAGCCACACCCTCCTTAGCCTATCCCAGCAATGTCAACCTTTCAGTTCAGCCTTGTGAACAGCATCCTAATCAACTCCTTAGTTCACATTCCTTTTCCTTGTATCGCCAGGCTGTTCCCTTTATACTCATTATGTCAACAATTGCTTAAGTCCCTTTTATGTGTCCGACATTAGACATTAGGAACTTAAAAAAATGAGAAGGGATTTATAATATACTAGGCAGACCTTAATACATTCATCATCACACATACTGATACTGTTGCGCTTATGTGGGGGTTACCCCTCAGTGAACCCATGGTAAGTTGCAAATACTCTAAGTCAAAATGCACTGAATACACTGGCTGAACATCATAGTTTAGCAACAAAGTGCACAGTGTAGATTATGGATGGTTTACCTCAGGACTGCATGGCTGGCACGGAATACTGTTTACCTCTTATTACCCCTGCCTGGCATCGTGAGAAAGAATCATACAGCGTATTGCTAGCTCAGGAAAAGGTCAAAATTCAAAGTATGGTTTCTACTGAATGCATGTCTCTTTCACACCATCCTAAAAACAAGTCATTAAGTCAAGCCATCATAGGTGGGGGACCATCTATAATGATATGATTATACGAATAGTTTATTCCAAAACCTGCAGAAAAAGTCTTTCAAAAATCAGATATGATGATAGAAACTGCTTGCTTGAAAGGGTCCTCTGGTTCCACTACTACCAATAAGGTTAGATCACTTCCCATGGTCCCCCAGCCCCAGCACCTTGTTCCAGCCCTACTGAATTACTAGAATTTATAAAATGAGTTATTTTTCTTCTATGACTGTATTTTGGACACTCTATTCCCTCAATCAATGCTCAATCCCTTGTACAAATGATAATCTCTTATACTTTATTAATTCATTTTCATAGCAACCTATAACTACCTCCTCCAGCACTTAAAACATCTCCTTAATTTCCCAGTCAAACTAAGGAGCTCCTTTTTGTATAACATCAGGTTTACTGAGCATACGCCCACATGGTAGCATGTTTGATCAAGCATTACAATTGTTTTCGACTCCATCCTGCTCTTGAACTCTGAGCTCTCTATGCACAGTAAATATAGTCTTCATCCTCAAGTAGATACTTGGTAAATATCCATGATTAAAGGAATGGGTGAAGAAAAGAATCAATATAAGCTTGGAAACCTGAAATGTAGAGGAAAAGATATACATGAATCACAGAGTTGTTACTGAATTGTAGTGATTGTATTATACTAGTCTTTCCAGGGTTTGTCAAAAAAGCATGGACATGGATTATAAATAAAATCCCTATTCTCAATCCTTTCCCCTTCTCAACTTACCTGAGATTCCCTTCCTATAGATGACACATAGTTTATGGGTTAGGGAGGGAAGAAACTTTATTCTTCCAAGGCAATTGGAGAGTCCTTTCTCTTTCTACTCTCCTTTCTTTCTTTCTTTTTCTTTTTATGTGGTGGGGAGTCTCATTTTCTTCAGATGAAAGTTGTTTTGTGGAAGTATTTGTAGCATGAATTAAATTCATAGATAAATTAACATTTGGTATTCGCATAGCACAGTTAAGAGTAGAATTAATCTAGCTATAGCCAGGCGTGGTGGCACACACTTGTAATCCCAGTACTTGGGAGGCGGAGACCGGAGGATCCGGGTTCATGGCCAGCCTCAGCTACTTAGTGAGGCCCTTTGCAACTTCGTGATACCTGGTTTCAAAATAAAGGATAAAAAATAGGGCCGGGGGTGTAGCTCGGAGGTAGAATGCCCCTGGGTTCAATCCCCGGTACTGCAAAAAAAAAAAAAAAGAATTAATCTAGCTTTGGTGGAAATTACAAGGTTTTGCTACACTGCAGTTCAAGACTTGGTTGAGCAATAAATATGCAATTTATAAGGATTGTAGTAAGAGTGGAGAAATATCTCTCTGTGAATGACATCTGTTGCTTCTAGTTCAGAATGTGAGGAATGGTGCTATAACTAGAGAATATGGATAAAAATAGGCAGGAAATAAAATTCAGAGTAGAATTTGAACATGTGCAACCAGTGTACGTTTTATTTTGTGGTACTGGGGATTGAACCCAGGGGCATTCTACCTCCAGGCTACACCCCCAGCCCTATTTTTTATTTTTTATTTTGAAACAGGGTCTCACTAAGTTGCGGAGGGCCTCACTAAGTAGCTGTGGCTGGCCGCGAACCCGGATCCTCTGGTCTCAGCCTCCCAAGTACTGGGATTACAAGTGTACGCCACCACACCCTGCTAGAACCAGTGTACTTTAAAGAGAGCACAACACACTTAGCCTTTGCCATGGAATAACAAGTCTAAAGCCCAAAAGCCTCGCAACTCTTCTGCACCTGCCAAAGTCTTTGCCACGTGTCAAAACATGAGAGCCAGGCATGGTGACACACACTTGTAATCCCAGGACCACTTACTTGGGAGGCTGAGACAGGAAGATCACAGGTTGGAGGCCAGCCTCAGCAACTTAGCAAGGTCCTCCGCAACTTCGCAAGGCCCTGTTTCAAAATAAAAATTAAAAAGGGCTGGGGGTGTAGTGCAGAGGTAGAAACCCCTGGAATCAACCCCCAGAACCACAATTAAAAAAAAGAAGCATTTCCACATTCCTCACATTCCTCCTACAACAGGGGAATCAGATCCGATTAAGCCAAGAGAAGGGGCTCACCCTCCCTCCCTCTTTGGTACTGTCCCCTGGTAATGCTCAGCCAGTCCTTGCTTGCTGTATTCTTTTCTTAGTCACTGTGATTTCTTACTGCACACCAAAAGGCAGTAAACAAAAGAAATTGATTCTGGGCTAAAACAAAAGAAATTTGTTTTCCCCCAGATCTGGAGGCCAGATGTCCAAATCAAAGAGTGGGTACAGCCATGTTTCAGAAGAATCTGTCCCTTGCCTCTTGCAGCTTCTGATGAGGCCAGGTGTTCCTTGCCACAGCCTCCATCTCTGCCTCTGTGTTCACACTTTCTCTTCCTCTTCTCTCTCAACATACCCTCCTCCTCCTCTCTTCTCTCCAAACTCCCTCTGATAAGAACACATGGGATCACATCTACGGCCTTTGCAAATAATCCAACATGAGCTCCCAAAGGACCTTCAGGCCCCTTAATCCCATCATCTGCTGTAGGAGATAACACGGCAATGTACATGGGTTCTGGGGTGGAGGATGTGCACACGTCTTTTTCTTGGGGCCGCCATTCAACCCACTACACCTGTTCTATTGCTAGAGCGAGAAACGCTGTGTTGGTGCCAGTGGTGGCTTCTTTCAGAACACATTGTGATGTTCGCGCTGGGCCAGTGGGTTTTCCGCCCCCCGTAAGAAGAACTTCATGGCTTTTGGACCATGATGCTGAGCAGCAGCCACAGCAGGTTTGCTTGACCACTGGCCTGTTGGAAGCTCCAATGGATCCTGAATATTACGTTTAGGCAGTATGTGAATTAAAGCTGCCTGGAGCAAACTTTCATGTTCAGTGTACCTGCCCTGTCCCTACATCCCCATAAAATCTGCCCTCATCTCTGTGTGGGCTGCAGGTTCGACATCTCTGTCTCCACTTTATTTGCTTGTTTATTTATTTATTTATTTTGATACTGGGAATGGAACCCAGGAACATTCTACGTCTGAGCAACACTCCCAGCCCTCTATTTATTTATTTATTTATTTATTTATTTATTTGTTTGTTTGTTTTATTTTGTGGTACTGGGGATTGAATTCAAGGGCATTCTATCTCCAGGCTACACCCCCCAGCTCTATTTTTTATTCTTTATTTTGAAACAGGGTCTCACTAAGTGCAGAGGGCCTCACTAAGTAGCTGAGGCTGGCTGCGAACCCGGATCCTCCAATTCAGCCTCCCAACTACTGGGATTACAAGCGTGAGCCACCACATACTTGTCATCCCACATGCTTGTGCTTTTTTTCTTTTGAAACAGGGTTTTGCCAAGTTGCTGACGCCAGTCTCCAATCTGTGATCCTCCTGTCTCAGCCTCCCAAGTACTGAGATTACAGAAGTGCACCACCACGCCCAGCTTCTGTCTCCACTTCTAGAGTCTTGTGGAAAAATTAGCCAGTGTGAGAATGGCATTAGAGGATCTCTTGTCCTTTTACTCTGCAAAGTGCATGTGTCTTTCTTCTCTTTCTAGAATATACACAGCCCTAGAGATGCTCTTGTCTTTGTGTAGCTCACTCTGTTTTTTTTTTTTTTTTCTGGATGAGACTTATTGATTGCTAGCTATTTTCAAATCACAAGTGATGTTGTCTTTCTCTTTCTTATCAAACACACTCATTACACACACAGAGATGACTGAGGAATTCATTGATTTTTGTGCTCTTAAATATCCTGGCCAGTTTCCCTTCAATTACTTGGAAGAGTTTCCCTCTTAAACGTTTATATTATGCAGTGTTATAACGAGTAAGCTGGAGCTATAGATACCCTCCCACTCCATGAATTTTTAGACACAATGGTTAGCATTGAAATTTTTTGCCCTTTTTATTTTTTCCTGCTAATTATTTTAGTATGTTATTAGGCCCTGTCATCTAATTGGATAGACATAATTCAAAGGGAACTAAACAAATAAATAAAACAGCAGGAATTTGAAGTTTTATGATTGCTAAATATGTGTATTTACAGACTCCTGGATACCTTGAAAACATATACTTAGCATTCAGAATAACTTCACAATGTACCTCATTCGATTTGTTGGAAACGAGTACTTTCTTTAGACACGGGCTTCATGCATTTATTTATTTTATGGTACTGGGGATTGAACCCAGGGGCATTCTACCTCCGAGCTACACCCCCAGCCCTATTATTTATTCTTTATTTTGAAATAGGGTCTCGCGAAGTTGCAGAGGGCCTCACTAAGTAGCTGAGGCTGGCCGCGAACCCGGATCCTCCTATCTCAGCCTCCCAAGTACTGGGATGACAGGTGTGCGCCACCATGCCTGGCTTAGACACGGGCTTCAAAAGAAAAAAAAATCACATCTATTTATTTATAGTTCCGTACAACATTATGAAAAGGACCTTGATGTCAAAAACATTTCCTTATAAAAATGACCCTGGCCCCACAGAAATGCTGTGAATTCTGAAGACGAATGAGAAGACTCAAGTCCCTTTGTCTTCTCCCACAGGTTATTTTTATTTCTATATGAAGTTGCAGTCATTTTAAAAAGTTGTGCAGGTGGGAATCCAGGGGATTGGGGTGGGTAGGGGTGAGCAAATGTATTATGTAAAGAGATCCATTTCAGCCAGGAGTGGTAGGGCACACCTATAATCCCAGTACTTGGGAAGCTGAGACAGGAGGATCACAGGCTTGAGTTTAGCCTCAGCAATTTAGCAAGACCCTCAGTAACTTAGCAAGACACTGTTTCAAAATAAAAATAAATAAATAAAAGGGGCTGGGGGTGTAGCTTGGAGGTAGAATACCCCTGGGTTCAATCCGCAGTACAAAGAAAAAAGAGAGAGAGAAAGAGAAAGCACGTGTTTATTGGGGAACCTTTTCTGTATTCATGTAGTGCTGCCCATGACTCCCAAATCCAAAACCAGCCCACAGAACCTGGTGACAAGCGTCCTACACTAACACAGAGTGCGATCCGAGGCCCTCGAGGATTTCTACAAGTTCTGTTTCATGCACCCCTTCTTCCACGCTGACACAGGAAACATCACCACTGCAAGTCCTATTTCCAGACCAGCACAAATGACTCTCTTAATCTCCCCATCTGAGGAGGGAGCTTGTCTACATTTAACCATTTCTTCTCTGTTTTTTGTGTGTGCTTTTATTGGTGCATTGGAGTCTTACATCACAGTGAATATCAATTTGATGTTAACATACATGCACACAGCTCTTAGTGTTGGCTTGGCATGGTGGCGCACGCCTGTAATCCTAGCGCTTGGGAGGCTGAGACAGGAGGATCGAGGCCAACGAAGACCTGCAGCAACTTACCGTTTCTTCTCTAAAAGGTGCGTTCCATTGTCTTCCAGCCAAACAGGTACTTTTCTGGCTTTACTCTTCAAATCCATCACCCCGAGAGTACTTGATAAGAAAAAGTCATTGTGGCTTATTTTAAGAGAGGCCGTTTTAAATTCCTCTTCCAGGCTAATTTTCAACCAGGCTTTTAGTATGCTGACCTTTGCTAAAGAAATTGTCAGCAATATAGTTAAGTCTTTTAATAGTGGTGAGACTAGAATAGAATAATTTCTTCGGGAAGCGCAGCTGCTTTGGGAGGTCCAGGCTATTTCGGATACCTGACTATCCCACAGGTCCAAGGCCCAAGGAAGCAGGTTTGAAATGAGTATTAAGTCCGGCAGAGAACTCAGCTTCTTTTCATTTAAAAACAGGATTCTAGCAAATACCTAAATGGTTTTCCCTGACTCCAGAGTGGAATTTGCATAGGATCAACCCAGTTAATTCTAATACAGGGTGACATTTCCACTAAGTGTTTGACAGTTTGCCCTCTAGTTAATAGTTAGACATCGGTAACATGAAATGTACCTTGTTAAAAACATGGCAAGAGCCGAGGCGGTGACAGATCACGATACGTCTTAAGGTGTTGAGGTAAGCAGGAAAAAAGAATGTTTTGTCTCCAAAAATGGCCCTGGGGATAGATTAATTATATAACAGGAAGTTGGAATGGGCTCTAATTTTTGAACCAGTTTTATAAAACTTTGAGTGTTCAAGTTTTCTCCCATACACATTTTTCCCCCTGCAATCTGATTTTCATAAGGATGAGAAGATGGAATACTAAAATCTTAAGAGGAAATATATTGCTTTTTCACATTGTATCCAAAACCAATGAATCTGAGAACTTCTAGATACCTGAAATCCAAGAAATACTGGGACCAACCTTGCAGGTAGATTAGAAGTATTTATCAGCAGACAAATATGCTTTCATGATATTAACAGTTTCAAGCCGGGCATGGTGGCGCAGGCTTGTAATCCTAGTACTTTGGGAGGCAGAGACCGGAGGATCCGGGTTCGCGGCCAACCTCAGCGCGCGCGCGATCGATCTCT
This sequence comes from Glis glis, assembly GCA_004027185.1. Lineage (NCBI taxonomy): Eukaryota > Metazoa > Chordata > Mammalia > Rodentia > Gliridae > Glis > Glis glis. The sequence continues at coordinate 4,694 of PVJS01018868.1, read as the reverse complement.
CTCTCTCTCTGTCTCTCTCTACCTAGCGAGGCCCTCCGCAACTTCGTGAGACCCAGTTTCAAAAATAAAGCATAAAAAAAAATAGGGCCGGGGGCGTAGCGCAGAGGTAGAATGCCCCTGCGTTCAATCCCCCGTACCGAAAAAAACAACAAAACAAAACAAAACAAAACAAAACAAAACAGTTTCAGAACCAAATTGAGGATTGTACAGGGTATATCAGTACCTGGGAAATATCAAAGTCGTTACTGAAGCTTGGGTTCATCCTTCTCCTCTGGCTGTCTATTATTCATCAAATATGTATTTTGTACCAATCTCATGGTTCACCAAACTTGCTGTTTCTTCCTTATATTTTCTTTTGAGGTGGGGGGAGCTATTCATTTTTTGCATGAAGACTAATATTCTTTTTTTTTTTTGCGGTACCAGGGATTGAACCCAGGGGCATTCTACCTCCGCGCTATACCCCCGGCCCTATTTTTTTTTATACTTTATTTTGAAACCGGGTCTCACAAAGTTGTGGAGGGCCTCACTAGGTAGAGAGAGAGAGAGAGAGAGAAAGAGAGAGAGAGCAAGCTGAGGCTGGCCGCGAACCCAGATCCTCCGGTCTCCGCCTCGCAAAGTACTGGGATTACAAGCGTGCGCCACCACGCCCGGCAAGACTAATATTCTTAAATGCCAATAAAGACAACATGGTATCTTGAACAATCTGCTGTTGTTCTATTGGTTTGCACTAGGATGCAAGAGAAAATAATTCCCGCGCTTTCTGTCTGTCTTTGGCGGTCCAGATTGAATTGGGGAGTACATCTGTAGGTTAAAAAATTGAGTGCCTTAATTGGGAAAAGTGTCATTGTACCCTTCCTTGTTTTTACAGTAATGAATCTGCAATTACTTTGGATCTGTCACCTGTCATCATAACTGGCTGCTGCTCGTCATCCACACAACACCAGGACTTAAGACAAATGGGACTGATGTCATCTTGAACTCTTCATTTATTTTAACTGTGGTTTATTTGGAGTTGGAGGCATTGTTTTTTTAAGAAAAAAAAACATGTCATGTAGGTTGTCTAAAAATAAAGTGCATTTAAACTAAAAAAAAAAAGACAACTTGGGTCATTATAATTTAAACTACTACAGGGATTGAATCTCAGTACATCACATAGACCTATGAGCCTTGTACACTGTGCTGACTAAAGGATAACATGGTCATATGCAGGTCTTGGTCCTACCATATTACCTAGCTCATTTCATAGCACATGATAGCTCCTTTTAATGGCTTACTGTAAACATTTTAATGATGTATTCTTTAAATTTTAATTTTTTGTGGTACTGGGGATTGAACCCAGGGGACTTCTACCTCCAAACCACACCTCCAGACTTATTTTATTTTTATTTTGAAGCAGGGTCTTCCAGGTTGATGAGAGTCTCACTACTTGCTGAGGCTGTCCTAGAAACTGCGATCCTCCTGTCTCAGCCTCCCAAATACTGGGATTACAGGCGTGCACCACCACGCCTGGCTAAATTTCAAATTTTAATGCTTTATCTTTAAAGTTTCATTAGCAGTTAGAAATAAATGAAAGCAAAAAACACGTATTAAGCAAAATCAAATCGGCTCCATGTTAAAAATGCAGTGTTATAATTAATGTAGGAAATGTTTATATCTTTATAACGAAGACTTCAAATCATTTAACCTGTTATTAAAGCTCCTCCAGTTGCATAGAGAATGCAGAGCAGGACTCATGGTCACAAGGAAACCTCAAAAATTTTGAAAACACATGAAACGATTTCCCTGTTGACACAGCAGCCCATCTACAGAGACACAAGGGCTGTGTTCGACAGGTGACAATTTTCTTCACTTAGTAAGTAATGTCAAGTGTCTCTCCTCTGTGAGCTTTCATAGAGATATATCCCTCGGTGCAATGAACCTATGCAGAAAATTTTAATGAACCTGCACATCTTCTAAAAAACACAAAATATGTGCCAAAAATAAAGAGACATTAGAGGTCATTACTTTTTTAGATAATTTTCTTCCTTCTTTTCTGCATGTTTGTTTTTGTGTTTTCTTCTTATTATTGGCAAGAAAGTGTGGGTGTTTGGGTGACCAAATCTATTATTTGCCATTGGTGTATTCCTATCTCTCCATTCTTTTATTCTAGAAGTCATATGAAAGCCTTATGGATCTTTTACGTGTTTTCATCCCCACCTCTTAACTTCTTTCTTAAAAAAAAAAGAGTTTTCCTCTTCAGCCTTGCACACTGGTGCACACCTGTAATCCCAGTACTTGGAAGGTTGAGACAGGAGGAGAGCAGGTTTGAGGCTAGTGTGTGTGTGGTAACTTCGTAAGACCCTGTTTCAAAATTAAAAATAAAACAGGGCTAGGTGTGTAGTTTAGAGGTAGAATGTCCCTGGGTTCAATCCTCAGTACCACACATATACACACACACACACAAAATAATAACAGTAACACTAAATAAATAAAATCATTTTCAATATTTTTTAAAAAAATCTCATTATTTGCAATGGAAAATAGGGTAGCAAAAGAAATGTCTGGCAGGATTCCTTTTTCTACCGTAGGCACTTTCCCCAAACACAGCAATCTACTAAAAGCCCATGTTTTAGAAGCTGCCTTTGTGGAAGACAGCAGGGTCCTAATGAGTTCAGATTACTGGCTGTGTTTGACATGTGACGGTTTTCTTCACTTTACAATGTCAGATAGCACATCCAGCTTAGCCTTCACAGATATACATACCTAGTCACTAAGTGTTAGACACATCTGTAAACATGCATTCATCTGCACGTGTAGGACTAAAAAAAAAAAAAACGGAAGAATTAAGAAGGGAAAACATTCAAAAGGCAACCATGGCTTTGGATATTTGTATTAAATTTTAAAAACAATGCAGGAATTTAAAAAATTATGATTTAGTTTTTCTCTTTCTGATCAAAATTTCTGATGACCATGTTATCAAATTGAAAAAGTGGGACAGATGGCCCGATAATGCCACAGAAGTTGCTGATCTAGGATTTGCAAAAGGACTGGTTAATTTGATTCAATTTCTAGGCTTTGTAGTTGAAAACAAAAAGTCTACACATCCATCTCTTCCTTTACTTCCAGCCCTTATATTCCAATATATCCACTTGTCTCCTAATTTCAATACTGAGTTCCTTTCATTATTTATTGGTCCTCTGAGTATTCAAACTCAGGTCTTCTGACCCAAAGCAAAGCACTCTCTACCAGGGACTGAAATCTGAGTGTACATCTGAATCACTTTATTTAAAAAAAAAAAAATTGCTGAGCCTATTCCAGAGCTTCTGGGTTAAGAATATGCATCTCTAACTGGTTTCCAGTGATGGCAATGCTGTGGGTCCAGGACCACATTTTGAGAAACTTTGACCTATGCTTACCTTAACTCTCCTGGGTCTGATTTCAAATATTCTCTTCAAATTACCTTTCAAGATTGTTCCTTAGTTCTCACATAAACACATGAACTAAATTACGTTCCTTCTCACTTCCCATCCCCTCCCCAGGCTGATTAAGAAGATATGCTCAAAATCAGAAAATTCATACTACAATGTTAAAGGTCCCCCCCTTCCCTCTCATTTAACTGATTAAGAAGATCTGATCAAAATCAGAAAATTCACACTCCAGTGTAAAAGGCTAACTTGGAGCAATATTAAGTCAATGAAGCACATTTCCTTGTGAAAGAGCAGCTTGTTAAATTAAATGATCCTTCAATCATCAGTATTTCAGTCAGGTAGAGTACCAGGAGTGGGGGAACTTGAGTTCCAACTGATCTCTTTATCCTCTCAATTTTGTCTGGAGAAGCTCCTTTTGGGGGGAGGAGAAAAAGAAAAAGAAAAAAAAAACTTTCCTCAGATTCTTGATATAGATAACTCAATAAGAACCAATTTTCAGCAGTGCCTCTAGTAACAATAGGAACTGTTGACTCAGGCTTTACTCCTTCAGCTCCTCCATGAAGATGTGGGTGGAGCAGAGAAGATGGCTAATCCACTCTCCCTTTGAGCCTTTTCTCTCCTTTATGAAATCCAAATTAGTTTTGCTTTTCACGGGCCAGAAAGGCCGCTCTCTGCCCCCGAAGAAGAAAGACAGCTGAAGATTTAAAAAATAAAAGTATTCATGTAAAAACTGTACCAAATAGTTAAGTAATAGAAAAATATAAATAACAGATAATAGAGCAAATAAATTTTAAAATACTCAAGTCAAAATCTATTTTCCTATCTTTTACAGTGTCATTGTCTTCTCTAGAGGAAACCACTACCATAGATTGTCTATATTTCCTAGTTATACTTTTATCATATTTATATTCATTCGTGGAAAATATTATATGCTTTTTTAAATGCTTTATATAGTTTTTTTTTTTTGCGGTGCCGGGGATTGAACCCAGGGGCGTTCTACCTCCGCGCTACACCCCCGGCCCTATTTTTTTTATACTTTATTTTGAAACCGGGTCTCACCAAGTTGCAGAGGGCCTCACTAGGTAGAGAGAGAGAGAGAGAAAGAGAGAGAGATGAGGTTGGCCGCGAACCCGGATCCTCCGGTCTCCACCTCCCAAAGTACTGGGATTACAAACGTGCGCCACCACACCCGGCTTTTATATAGGTTTTTTAAAAAATATTATTCTCCAAGCCGGGCGTGGTGGCACACGCTTGTAATCCCAGTACTTTGGGAGGCGGAAACCGGAG
>PVJS01018867.1:0-34363 GCA_004027185.1 Glis glis | reverse complement strand
TCTGGGGATTGAACCCAGAGGCATTCTACCTCTGAGCTACACCCCCAGCCCTATTTTATTTTTTATTTTGAAACAAGGCCTTGCTAAGTTGCTGAGGCTGGCCTCAAACCTGTGATCTTCCTGTCTCAGCCTCCCAACTACTAGGATTACAGGTATGTGGCACAGCACTAGGCTGTACCTCTGATTATTTCTTAAGGTTATATTTCTAGAAGCAGAACTGCCAGGTCAAAGATTCTGCAGATTTCAAAGGTCTCTGGTGCTGGGGTGTAGCCCAGTGATAGACTTGCCTAGCATGTGCAAGGCTTTGGGTACAATCCCTAGCAGGGTGGGGGGTGAATTTTTTCGAAGGCCTTTGGTGCCTGTGTTAGATCCAAGGGAATAGCTAGTTTCTAAGAAGAGTGATATGACAAAGGTTTTCCTTTCCACTTTTGCTGATATCTTTTAACTTTTTGTGGAAGACAGCCCCTGGGGCTCCTGCCTGGCCTTCATTCCTTCCCCAGGAGTGATCCAATGTCCGCAGCCCCTGATGAAAACCCCCTTCATGTTCCTCCCACACATCCCTCCCCTCAACCTACCCCAGCCCTGGCTCCAGGGCCTGGCTGAGGGTGGAGGTGTGGTGCTGGGGCTGAGTTTGCAGAGAACTGAACTGAGCCTGGCAGGGGTGTGTGCACCATGCTACTGAGCAGAGCTCCCCACCCCCGACAAGAACAGATCCAACACACACCCACACCTTGGGGTATCCCCTCCCCTCCCACCATTCCTGTAAACCTCTGGGGCTTAGGAGTGTGTCAGGCACCTCTGGTTCCAGTTTCCTGGGGGGACTTTGAGGAACCTCTGTTTTTTCCGAGCTCTCCAAATCCTTCTTGTCTCTGCCCCTTCCCTTTCACCTCTCAACATCTGCTCCACCATTCAGAGAAGTTGTGTGTCTTGTCCTGCATAGTATAATCATCAATTCAAGCCGGGTGTGGTGATGCACACTTGTAATCCCAGTACTTGGGAGGCTGAGACGGTAGGATCCGGGTTCGCGGCCAGGCTCAGCTACTTAATGAGGCCCTCTGCAACTTAGTGAGACCCTGTTTCAAAGTAAAGAATAAAAAAATAGGGCTGGGGGTGTAGCTCAGAGGTAGAATACCCCTAGGTTCAATCCCCAGTACTGCAAAAAAGAAAAAACACCATCAATTCAGACACTTATATGAGGGGAATTTTATTGTAGCATCTTATGATGGATAAATTAAAATGGAATATTTCTGTCTTCAAATATCTGCCCCTCCCCTATGATTTCTGTAGTTCCAGGCACCCACAGTGCTGCTTAGGCCCTGATTCCGCATGGGCTCTCCACTCCTCTTTCCTCTCCTTCTACCCTCCAGCCTCACCTTCCACCTTCTATTTCAAAATGCAGCACTCACACAGCCCTGGACACAGCCTTGGACCTCCATGCACCTTAGGTACCTCTGAGGGGCCGGGACCAAGTTGGAAGGAGAGGAAATATACAGGCCTGTCAGGAGCAGACTGGTCACCATGGCACCCTGCCCCAGTTATGGAAATCCTCCCATCAAAGCTCCGTCATCCCCTAGAATCCGAGGGCCCACAGGGGCTGGCACAGATGTCCTAGCCTGGTAGAGCACGTTCACGGGCTGGCTCGAGGACGGGGATGATATGGCAGAGGGCAGCTGTCTATCCTTTCTATCTTGCAGGACTCTGGAGGGGGGAAATGACATGATGGATGAGAAATTATCACATGTAACATCACACAAATCTAAGAGATTGTTATATGGTTGTTTTCATGGGAAATTTAATTCGAGTTCCAAACAACCACTTTCAAATGAACTCTTGGACATAATTATAGTGGACATCTGTTGTTTTTATTCTGCCCAATGACCCTTTCCCCTTCCGAGAACAATACTGCCCACCCCACCCCACCCTTTCCCTTAAGGAAGTGCAGCTCCTTAATTCCAAAATTGTGATACTGCTGCATCTGCCATTACATTATTCCACTGCCAGGTCACAGGAATGGACAAGGTACCCAGGCTTGGCCAATCACAGTAGCCCCCATCCTGTACCCCTTCCCCCCACACAGTGACTGGTTATGGGATCCATGACCAAAGTCTGGTCAATCACCCTTCTACCTTAAGATTTTGCTTATTGAAGCACTAAGAAAGCCCCTTTCCTACCTTTGGAGGATGCTGAGCAGGGGTGACATGAGCTATCTTAGTTTCTTTGGCTGCTATAACAAAGTAACTTAGACTGGGTAGCTATAAACAAGAAAAATTTATTGCTCAAAGTCCTAGAGTCTGGGAAGTCCAAGATCAAGATGCCAGTAGATTTAGTGTCAGCTGAGGACCTGCTTTCTGGCTCGCAGATGGTGCCTTTTTGCTGTGTCCTCATACGGTGCAAGGGTTGAAGGGTCTCTACAGGGCCTAGTTTATGAGAGCACTAATCCCATTGCTGAGGGCTCCACCCTCACAACCTAATCACTTCCCAGCAGTCTCACCCTCTCATCCCAACACCTGGGGGAGGGGTAGAATTTCAACATATAGAATTGGAGGAGAGCACAAACCTTCAGTTCATTATATGCGTTGTCAACAGTCTAGGCTCACCTCCATGGCTATTTAGAGGAAGCCTCTATACTAGGAAGAATGAGGGCACCCTGGAGGTTGGTGCTGAGAAATAGAGTCAAGAGTAGGAGAAAGAGACCCCCCCACCCATCATCAGACCCCCTAGTCCTGCTGTCCCTGTGCTTTCCCATCTCCAGGGAAACACATCCCTTCTTTGCTTCAGGGATAGCAGACTTTTTGTTTCTTGTAGTTGAAAAAAAAAATCCTGATCAATACAAGTTAACCCTTTCATGAGTTGGAGGTGCCTTTTTGTGACTATCCAACTATGTCATGTGTGAATATCTTACTTCTCCAAAGAGAGTTGAAATATACCATGGGGCAGTACACTTGGGCTCTGCTCAGGTTAGTTAGCAGACAATAAAGACATACTTAACTGGATTAAATTGAATTGACCAATGATCTTCACAAATAACCCTTCCATCCTCCTTCAAACCTTTCAGAACATGTTGAGAAATAAAAAGTAATATATAGTTGATGCTATGTACATATGCTTGGATGAGCCAATGCATACACTCACCTTTATCTCTAACTAGAGGCAATTCCATTTGATGCAGAGACTCAAGAGGTAAGGCATATAATGATTTGGGAAAGAGACAAGGAAAACTGAAACTTGTTTTTTTTTGTTCTAGAATCTCATTGTGAATGTTGCTTAAATGACTGGGTCTTATCCAGATACTGGCAACCATTTCTGGCAGGAGGTTTCTGCCAAGACAAGATGGGAATCATAGATTGGACCAGTTGAATGTGGAGTCTAAGGATACACAGAAGGTAGGAAGAGAGGTGTGTGTTTTGAGTGGGATGGGGACACCAGCTGGCAGGCTGCCAGCCAAGCTCATTCTTTAAAAAATCAAAACAAAGCATCACCACCAACACCAACAACATAAAATTATTATCAACATGAAAGTGGAGCTGGGAACTGGAAGGGAGACAGATTAAGCAATTCAGGAGTTAGGATGATGCTTGGGAATTTTAGGTTGCCTCATCCTGCTATCAAAGATTAAATAAATACGTTTCACTTAAAGTCATGCCCAGATTTATGCTTCTGTTGAAGATGAGTAAAATGTGTAATACAGTCAGCATGTGAGTAAGGATTCCCATGTCATGGAGGCTAAGGAGGCGCGTCTGCTCTGAGGATGAGGATCTGGCTCCCTCGCTTACCCCAGACTGAGCAAGAGTGAAGTCAGAGAGAATGGAGCTGGTGGTCGTGGTCAGAGGAAGGAGACAAAGCTTTTGAACACGTGCTATCAGAGGCTGCTGGTGCTGGCTCCGGGTGCAACCTGCCCTGTTTGCTTCATGGGGTTGTTTTAAAGACCAGATGAAACCGTGGATGATGATGTATTTTAAAAATCATAACTCTAGGAATGCAAGACCCAGTTCAAAATGGGGGAAATAGACACCCAGAAGAAAAACAAAAACCACATAGCCTAAAATAATAAAAAACTGAAGTGGGAATGTGAATGAAAAAACAGATTTTATGGTATATATTGCAAATCCAGGAGGATACTTTTTGCTGAGCCCTTTGGCATAGGGATTGTTGCTAGGATCCTGGTAGGGCCCTGCAGGGGTTGATGACCTGGACACACCCTAGAGCCAGACCACCTCCATTATCCTCCTGCCTGCCACTAATTATCCATGTGACCTCGTGACCTCAAGTGGGTGACTCAGCCTCCCTTTGCCTCAATTTTCTTAGCTGTAAAATGAGGGCAACCACACCCATCTCAGAGGCTAGCTGTGAGGATTAAGTGAAGCCACTAGGTAAAGTACTTGGAATAGTGTCTGGCATAGAAGTGTTCAACAAATAAGCTGTTGTTGTGTATTATCCGGAGCAGTAGTCCTGGCCTTCCTCATAACTATGTGTGATGATAGGCAGATAGATGACTTAGCTTTCCCCTGATAAGATGGTGGTTGGGTTACACGTGGGGTTCTCAGCATCAGTGCTATTGACATTTTAGGACAATAACACTGTGCTACAAAGTCTGTCCGGAGCATTATAGGATGTCTAGTGGGATCCTGACCTCTACCCATTTGATGCTTGTAGCCCCCCTTCCTTCCCTGTGGGGACAAAGAAAAATATCTCCAGACACTGCCAAATGTCCCCTTGAGGAGAGCCCTCAGCTGAGAACCATGAGTCTGGAAGCAGAGCTCCTGGCTTGGGGGTGTGTAGAACTTGGGGATGCTGAGGATGAGCTGGGAGAAGCCTGGGGACCCCGAGATTGTATGTGAATATGTATGTGTGATGGTCACACCAGCGAGCTCCCCCGCTCTTACAGTCTGCAGGCAGTCTGTGACCAAAGAATCCTCAGCAGCGGCTCCTGGGTCCTTCGGCTCCCATGCGGCTCTCCGTGCTAAGAATAAAGGGGTTTAGATGAGTGCCGTGTCCTCCTGGTCACCTGTGACGCTCTCGTCTCCCTTTCCTCCTCCACAAGACCTCTCCCTTCCCTCCTTCAGGGACTTTTCCACTTTTCCTGGGAAGATTGAATATGTTCCCCAAACAGCCAGCCATTGCCCCATCTCTCCTGGGATCCCCTGTTCAGTGTGGCAGTGGGGGGAGGGAGGGAGGAATAATGCTTCAGGTAAGACAAGGGCTGAGGCGCAGGTCACAGGACCCTCTTTCTGGGCAGCCTTGGTCCTGTGCGGGCTTTGTTCCTGTCCCTTCCTGACTACGGTTTCTGTCTATGTTATCTTGGGCAGAGCCAGGGCTGCCAGCAGCTTCTTGCCCAAGGCCACTCTACTGGACGGCTAATATTTATGCTACTGCCAGAGTGTAGGATGGACCTATTGTATTCTGCAGCCCAAGCTGCGCTCAGCCCCAGGATCTCGTCTTGAAATGTTGAATATTCTGAGTGTCTCATTAAGAACTTGGCTCATAACCAAGGAAATCTGTTCCCAAATAGAATCAGAATCTTCATTTAGACTGTATTAGAAGTGGGGACAAGGGAAGGGAGACAGAGGGGCTCAGACATTTTCAAACTGTGTCAGAGTTTATATAGAAGAATGTGAGAGAAACTGTATTGAAGCACTATGTGACGGTGCAGGTTGCCCTCTAAGGAGCTGGGAATCCAAAGGCATGCCGACGGGATGTCTCAGCATTTGGTTCCCAAGGCGAGATCAGGGATGGAAAGCACCAGCCGTCATCAATGCCTCTTCCTTCTCTCTTTTCCCACATCTGCCTTAAGGAGTGGGTGGGAAAGGCTGGCCCCTCTCCAGAGTGAGTCCAAACCTGAAGTATTTGTTAGGTGTCTAGATGGAGTAAAGACAGATGTAGACTAGAAAATTAGCTTGGGAATTTGCCCAGGTCACCTGGTGTTGTGATTCACCGGGTCCACTTTTGCACCAACAATTGGGTTTTCCTTTCCATGATGCTGATGGGCAGCGCGCTCGAGTGACGTGGGTGTGGGATGATCTGGGTTTGCCAAATGGATGAATAAAGGGATGATTATGCTCCTTACAATTCAATCTTTACTAGTCATGAATGAACCACTGGAAGGTTTTCAAAGGCAAATCCCATAAGTGAATGTTTAACAAGATTTGGTTTTCATCTAACTTTTCCAAGTCATCACATTCTTTCTCATTTGAATAGTCAGACAGGCCACCTCATGGTACTGTAATCGAATTCCAGTACCTGCCCCAATTTGCCGAATCAAATAATTGGGACAAGCCTTTGGGAAGAAGGAAAAAGAAATGTATTAATTTGCTAGCAAATCGGAGAAACCAGTGAACTTAAGCATTCAGAACCGAATCTTGGATGCTCCATGAACAAAGTCCCTTTTAAGAGTCAGTTCTTCAGGGTCATGCAGGTGCACTTATCAGAGGAAGCACAATTCATACCTAAGTTGTCCTTGAGTTGGTTCTTTCTCAGACCCACAGGTGCCAGGTGCCAGGTCTTCACCCCTTTGGTCAGTAAACTGATAAGAGTATGTTATTTGTTAACAAGGGGAGAAGGAAAGGGGGAGGGCAAAGGAGGGGAAGAGGAAGGAAGGAAGGAGGAAAAAAGCATTAACTTTGAAACAGGCCATCTGTTAGCTGCCATTGTCAGAAGCAGGCCCCATTATAGTAGGACAGTGTCACTATCAGTAACCAGTATTTATCAAATTTTCTTCCAGTATTCTGGAAAGCACAGCAATTTTGGAAAGTTGCTTACTTTATGAACCTTAGTTCTCTGATCTGCAAATTGTAGTTAATAATATCTCCTTTGCAGTGTTGTTTTGATGAGTAAATGACATAGATTAGGGGTAGTATTTTGCATATGATAAAGCATCTTCTGATATTAAATGTCATTAATAAGAGTAGGTTTGGTGCCATTTGTTCTATGAAAAGTCATCTTTCCTTCCGAGAGACTACTCAATCTAAGCATTATCCAGTTTCTATGGCTTCAAAAATTCACATACTTCTAGGCAGTAGCAAATATCAATGAATTAACAAATGTCTTCCTGAAAGAGAAAATTAAAAATGTAAATATAATTTTAAGATAGCATTCCAGAGACTACTGCAACAAAGGAAAGAGCTCTAGAAGAAAGAGCTCTAGATGAAAGTCCACACCTTTGTTTTATTAAGCTAAACTATGAATTTCACTTGGTGAAATTAGAAAACTTTGGCTTACTAAGCAGCTCTATGAAGATGTAATAGTTATAGAGAGAGTGATAGTCACAGGAAGTGTGGACATGCTGTAGAGGAGAGTCATGTGCAAGTAGGCTGTAATAATTTCACAGAAGTAGCAGTCATGGGAGGCCAGAACTAGATGGAGCCTTGCTATAGACTGAATATTTGTGTTCCCCAAAATTCATGTGTTGAAGCTTAATCTTTGGTGTGAGGGTATTTAGAAATGAGGCCCACAGGAGGTGATTAAGCCAAGAGGGTGGAGTCCTTGTAAGATTAGTGGCCTTATAAAGGAGCACCCAGAGAACTCATTGTCCCTTCCATAGACAGCTGTCTATGAACCAGAAAGAGGGCTCTGACCCAACACTGAATCTGCCAACCCTTGATCTTCAATTTCCCACCTCTACCTGTGAAAAATAAACTTCTATTGTTTATAAGTCAACCAGTCTAGGGTGTTTTTTCTATAACAGCTCAAGAGGACTAAGACAGGTCTAGAGATCATTTAGCAAATCCTACAATGGGACAACCAGAAAAAATCTCTCCTTGAGACTGTGGGAGGGACAGTGACTTGCCCAAGGTCACACACCCTCAAATGATAGAATAGGGAGCTGGTCCCAGACCTGGCTTCTTGTCCAGTGCTCTTCTACCCAGTTCCTAAGCATTAGTTCTGAAGCAAAGTCATGCTTATCCTAGACCAACATAGAGTCAACCAAATAATCTAACTGGCTGATATCCAACCATCAGGGGGTCAAAATTGTGCATATTTCAGAGTAAATGTGTGTGTGTTTAAAGATGGAGAGATATTTCCAGAGCATTCCACTCCATGGCATAGCCTTGGCAAGATTTCTGTTGAGATATTGTGGTGGAAACACACAAAGATATTAGCCATATCTTTTTATTTTCTGTATTTTCTTCCTTTTGTGGTGCTGGGGATCAAACCCATGACCTTATGCATATTAGACAAGTGTTCTACCACTGAGCTACATCCTCAGACTTGTTTTCTCTATTTCTGATGCTTTGATAGCTGGGGACTTGCTGGCCCTGGAGGTATAGTTTCTCCCAGGAGTAGCTAGTTCTTAGATACAGTAAACAACTCACCCACAGGCATGAGTTTCAAATACAAACTAACCTGGAGTCCATGCTCCCACCATCTCCTTTGCTGAGCTCTTGTACCCCAGGCCACTGTCCACCTGCCCTAATTGCCCCAGGATCAAGTACCTCCCAACTGAGAACAGCCCCTGTACCCCAAGCCAGCCCAAATTATTCAGACTAGCCAATCCTGAGCCTGTGTAGCCTGACTCATCCTTTTCTTCTCATGTAAAGCACAATAAAGGCTCCTGCCCAGAGTGGCGTGACTTTCTGCCTATGCTCAACCTCGGAGCTTCCGCATGTGGCCCTGTGTGGTGTGGTGTGCCCCCTCCTCTTGGGACCTGTGAGTAATAAGCTGTCTTTTCGATGGCAGATGTCTCCTGATCTATCGGCCTTGCTGCGCCCCACACTTTCTTTTTTTTTTTTTTTTTTTTTTGCGGTACCGGGGATTGAACGCAGGGGCGTTCTACCTCCGCGCTACATCCCCGGCCCTATTTTTTATACTTTATTTTGAAACCGGGTCACACGAAGTTGCAGAGGGCCTCCCAAAGTAGAGAAAGAGAGAGAGACAGAGAGAGAGAGAGAGCTGAGGCTGGCCGCGAACCCGGATCCTCCGGTCTCCGCCTCCCAAAGTACTGGGATTACAAGCGTGCGCCACCACGCCCGGCTCCACACTTTCTATTAAAACAGGACATTTTACAGCCCCTGGAGGAAGGTGGTCACACCTACTAGTCAGCTAGGATGGCTGGGTTGGTCAGGACTCTTTCACCTGCAAACATTAGAAAACTAATTTAGACTAGCTTAAGTTAAAAAGTGAAGTTATTGGTCCATCCAGGTAATTGAGAAGCTTAGGGATACATCAAATTTCAGCTATTGTTGGACCCAGAGGCAAAATTGGTGGCATTAAGATGCTATTTCTCCTGTTCCTTTCAGTTTTCCTTCCCTCTGTTCTTTTTCTCAAGCTTTGCTTTCCTTGTTAAAAGAACCTCTGTTTCCCAATGCCATCACATCAGGAGTCCCACTGTGCCATGGGACCTTGCTCATCGTATCTTCAGGGGAAGGGGAAGGGCAGTTAAAGAATCAACACTGTTGGCTTCCTTGGTTCGGACATGGCACCCAAGCTGGGCCTCCTCACTGTCTCAATCTGGTCAGGCTGATGCAAAAAGCCATCATAAACTAGGCGGCTTATAAGGAACAGAATTTATTTCTCACACCTCTGGAGGCTAGAAGTCCACAAGTTCCAGGGACTGGCAAATCGGTGTCTGGTAAGGTCCCAGGGTATTCCTGGTCCATTGACAGTTACGTTTTCACTGTAGTCTCACAAGGCAGAAGAGGCAAGGGGTCTCTCTGGGGCCTCTTTATAAAGGCACTAATTTCATTCATGAGGGCTCTACCTTCATGATATAATCATCCCTAAAGGCTTCACTCCTGACACCACCATCTTGGGGGTTAGCATTCTAACATGACACCCCCATGAATTTTGGGGAGCATAAACATTCAGTACATTGCATCCACCCTTCTCCTATAGTGCTGCCCAAGGTAAGTTCTATGTCCAAGGAAGTCCCAGAACTATACCAGCCCTACCATTTATGAACAGTGGGCTAATAATAGAGCCCACTTCATAGGATTCTCGTGAAAACTAAACAAAGTGATGTATACAAAGGCTTTAATAAAGTGTCTGTCCCATAATAAGAACCCAATACAAATGAGTTAATTTATTAGTGGTTAAAGACTATAGCACTTGAGACTACACTGAGCAGATGTAACTAATGGAATCGAGCCCGTTTTAGAGGTAAAGGAATTGGATTAGTAGGAGAGAATGTGATAATAAGATGAATATGTGCTGAAATCAGACTTAGAGATGCTGGGGTTGGCATCGTTTGATACCTGTGAGCAGAAAGCAAAGCTTATGTTCTCATGCCTTACTACCCCGAGATTGATGCCACACCCTTGAACCAATCAGCAGATTCCTCCTAATCTGGAATCTGAATGAGACCATCTATCTCCTTGGGTAGGTGGGAACCTTGAGTGGCTAGGAGCCAAGGGCTTAAAGATCCAAAGGGAAATTTATAGCATAGTACCCCTCTTGTTTTGTTAACAACTAACCTACACTTGACTTGAGAAGAAAGAGTGAAAGAAATTTTACTTTCTGTGACCAACAGAGGCCTGAAGACTATCAGAAAAAGTATCTGAAGCTGTGTGTGGTGGCTCACACCTATAATCCTAGTACTTCAGAGGCTGAGACAGGAGGATCTCAGGTTCAAGGCCAGCCTTAGCAACTTAACGAGACCCTGTTTCAAAATAATAAAAAGGGTGGGGGTATAGCTCAAAGGTAGAACATCCCTGGGTTCAATCCTCAATACAAAAAAAAAGTATATGAGATACTAGGATTTGGGGTGAGATTTTGTATGGGACAAAGAACAGTACTTTTGAATTAAAGTCATGAATCAGAGGCCTCTGAGCAAAACATGAGTCTTTGGGGATTTATGAGTTTGGTTGACATTTTAGGAAAACTATCGTGACAAAACTCTGGGAGCTGTCCAGGAAAGCAGGAGTTAAGTGTGTATTAGTTGAGGTCCTCTATCTGTATCTATCATCTGTCTGGCTGTCATCTGTCTATTGAGAGAGGTTGAGATTTATTTTAAGAAACTGGCTCACGCAACTGAGGTGACTTGGGTCAGTCAAAAATCTGCAGGGTAGGCGGGCAGGCTGGAGACTCGGGGAAGAGTCGGGGTTCAAGTCCACAGGCTGTCTGCTGGCAGAATGCCTTCTTGCTCAGGGGAGATCAGTCTTTGTTCTATGCAGGCCTTCAACTGATTGCATGAAGCCCTTGTGCATTCTGGAGGGTCACCTGCCTTACTCAGAGTCTACCAATTTACATGTAATCTTATCTAAAAAACACCCTCACAGAAACATCTGGAATAATGTTTGACCAAATATCTGAGCATTGTGGCCCAGTCAAGCTGACATGAAATTAACCATCCAGAGCCAGGTGTGGTGGCAAACACCTGTAATCCCAGTACTTGGGAGGCTGTGACAGGAGGATCACAGATTGAAGACCAGTCTCAGCAATTTAGCGAGACTCTCAGCAACCCAGTGAGACTCTGTTTTAAAACAAAAAGTAAAAAGGGCTGGGGTGTAACTTGGAGGTAGAATGCCCCTGGGTTCAATCCCCAGTACTGCAAATAAATAGATAGATAGATAGATAGATAGATAGATAGTTAAGTTGCTGAGGCTGGCTTTGAACCTGCACTCCTCCTGTCTCAGCCTCCCAAGTACTGGGATTACAAGCGTGCGCCACCACACCTGGCTCAAATAAATAAATAAATAAATAAATAAATAAATAAATAAAGTAAGTAAGTAAGTAAGTAAGTAAGTAAATAAATAACCATCATATCACAAGCGCAAGGCTGAGATGATTGGCACATAAAAGGATGCTATGGCCGGGTATGGCTTGGAGTCATGAGTAGCCTCCGCTGGACTCCTGGGTGTCCTCACTGTCCGTGTCCCTCACTGCTGGGAGCTAGAAGCATGTTTCCTTGCCTCTTGCATGTTCAAGTTCATTGTCCTTTCCTCTTGACTGAGGGTGGTAAAAGAAACCTGTGTTTACTCAATAAGTTGTCTGTGAAGTTTCTGTCCCTTTTTAGAGTTTGAGAGGTACAGTCATGATGAAGTAACTTGGCCACTTGACATCAAAGTGGTTTTTTTTTTTTTTGCAGTACTGGGAATTGAACCCAGGGCCATTCTACCTCCAAGCTACACCCCCAGCCCTATTTTTAATTCTTTATTTTGAAACAGGATCTCACTAAGTTGCGGAGGACCTCACTAAGTAGCTGAGGCTAGCTGCAAGTCCAGATCCTCCAGTCTCAGCCTCCCAAGTACTGGGATTACAAGCGTGTGCCACCATGCCCAGCTTGACATCAAAGTGTTTTGGAACAGATCTTCTCTGCCAATGCAACTCTTGGCCATCATGCAATAATTTCATACTTAGGTTTGGCTCAACTGCAAACAATGTGGTCAGTGTTATAAATTCATGAATAGCCCTGGCACTACTACTGCCCACTGCCCAGCTCGCGAGCATGGGAAAAGGAGCCTTTCTCTGGGGCAGACATAGGCAAACATTCTTAGCGATTCTGCTCACAGGGCTGAGGGTGGAAACGTTGTCAATAGATGGCAACACCAGATGAACTCCTCACAAGGTTCTCATGACCTTGTAACTCCTGAAAGTGGCTTGGGGTGACCCTAGAGTGTTGCCTGAGAGCACTAGAGAGCGAGGAGGGCAATGCCATAGTGGGCAGGTTCCTGGCTAATCAGAGTCCCCCAAGAAGAGTAAAAGCTGCGTGTGAGAAGCTCTGAGTACTGAGCAACCTATCACTCCAAGGGCCAGTCATGTTGCTGGGGGAACAGATTCAAGTTAGTGTTTTTTAACCAAAGGGTCATTTTAGTGAACACAGAGGCTCAACTTTGAGCTGGGTTCTTCAGTCTGAAGTTTGCCAGGTGATGGGAGGAACCATTTTTCCACCAGCCCTTTCACCGAAGCACACCAACCAGGCTTGGGCTGGCCACCAGGAAACCCTCCTTCCTGCAAGGCTGGTGTGCATGGCAGGCCTGCCCTCCACGTTGATATGCAATCCATTAAGCCAGGCGCTTGCAGGGCAGGTATTATTTCAAGAATCATGAGATGAACTGAGGACTAGGAGACTACTGTCACAATCACGGTGTGAGTCAGACGGTGTGCAGTTCACCTGCATGTTCACCCTGGTGTTTTCCTCTCTAAACAAGCGTTGGTAATCCTGCAGCATTGCACTCCGAAGGCTGCTTTGCACATGGAGCGCCAGGAGTCGATTCTGCTTCTTACACAGGGCCCTGATACAGACCACAGGCATGCTTTTCCAATAATAGCACAATGTGCAATCAGACAGCCAATTCCTTGATTATAAATGTTGGTCAGATTGACTACTGGAATCTGCAAAAGAAAAGGAGTAGATATTTCTGATTCCTGAATAGGAACAGACTTGGCATTTGGTCCA
This sequence comes from Glis glis, assembly GCA_004027185.1. Taxonomy (NCBI): domain Eukaryota; kingdom Metazoa; phylum Chordata; class Mammalia; order Rodentia; family Gliridae; genus Glis; species Glis glis. The sequence goes on along the minus strand of PVJS01018867.1, from coordinate 21,033 downwards.
GTCTTTTTTTTTTTTTTTTTGCGGCTTGAACCAGGGCTTGAACCAGGGCTTGAACCCAGGGATGTTTTACCTCCGAGCTACACCCCTGGCCCTATTTTTTATACTTTATTTTGAAATCGGTCTCACAAAGTTGCGGAGGGCCTCACTAAGTAGCTGAGGCTGGCTGCAAACCTGGATCCTCCGGTCTCTGCTTCCCAAGTCCTGGGATTACAAGCGTGTGCCACCACGCCCGGCTTGGTCAAATCTTTAAAGGTGGTGTGCTTGATTACAGGAAAAATAGACGTTGGTCATGAAATAATATTGCTCTTTTTCCCCCCTGGGAAATAGTATGTCTTAAAGAATTTAACCAGGCTTATGTGAATTTTTTCTATTCTGTGAGAGTTTGGTCCTCTGATTCTGCTCAGGTCAATGAATTGAATTGTTGCAAACCTGCTTATTTGAAGAGGACAAAGAATTGAGCATATTCTCTTTTTTTCTTGAGGAGTTTATGGAATTGGTGGCCAAGTGAAACAATCAATCAGACAATCAGACAGCAACATAAGTGCCAGGTTGGGTAAACCAGTCACTCAGTGTTGCAGAATTTATAAAGAGAGAGAGAGAGAGAGAGAGAGAGAGAGAGAGAGAGATGGGCTTGAGCTGGGGAATGCTTCATTGAAGAGGTGAGTCTTAAGCTGGTCATTGAAAAAGAGGCAGGAGTTGGAAGGAGTAAGGGTGCTCTGGGCTTAGCAAACAGGGTGAGTACAAGTGAGAGGGGCAGGAGCCAGGCCCAGGAGGGCAACAATGAGGAGGAAATCTGACCCAGGCCAGAATAGCCAGAGCCATTTCAAGGGCTCTCTGGTGAGGCAGTGAAACTGAAGGTTTAAAGTGGCATTTACACCTGAGTCCATAGTGAAATACAGTAGTGCTCCCTTATTCACCATTTCACTTTCCAAAATTTCAGTTATTGAGGTCAATTGCAGTGCAAAACTATTAAGTGGAAAATTCCAGAAACAAACAACTTCTGCCCCATCCACACTGCCTGAGACATGAATCAACCTGTTGTCCAACGTATCCACACTATATATACTACCTGCCCGTTAGTCACTGAGCAGCCAGTTCCATCATCAGATTGACCTCACGGTATTGTAGTACCTGTCTTCAAGTAACCCTATTTTACTTAATAGTGACCCCAAAGTGCAAGAGTAGTGATGCTGGCAATTATATTGCAGTCTATTGTTATAATTGTTCCATTTTATTAATAGTGGTTATTGTGAATTTCTAACTATGCCACATTTATAAATTAAACTTTATCTTAGATTATATATATATGTATAGGGAAAATATTGTATATATAGGGTTTGGTATTATTTAAGGTTGCAAGGATCCCCTGGGGTTCTTGGAACATATCCTCCACAGAGAAGGGGTGAGTGCTGTAAATGAATGATGGAAGAAATGAATAAATGCAGGAGAAGAGTTAAGTCTTCCTTACAGAAGAATTCCAAATAGCATATGTCAAGAGTCCCATCTCAAGAAGGGGACCTGAATCTGCTTCTGTCCTTACTTGCTGATGGGTCAGATTTAGTGACTTGCTAAGAATATAGAAGGGGACAAATAGCTTCACACAGTGAAGAGGCCTGGCAAATGCCACTTAGCCAGACAGACAAGGTTGACACCACTGATAATGTGGGAATCATGATTGATATGATATAATATGATATGACATGATATGATGAGGACATTTTACTTCTGTAGTACTCTTTCTAAAAAACCTGTAACTCTAATCTAATTGTGGAAAAAATATCAAACAGTCTCATACTGAGGAACAGTCTACAAAATACCTGTCTAGGACTCCTTAAAACTTTCAAGGTTGTGTAAAACAAGCAGGCTGAGAAACTGTCATAGACCAGAAGAAACTAAGAGGACGTGATGACTAAACACAATGTGGGGTCCTGGGACGCAGAATAAAGAACATTAAAGGAATGGGACATGGTGGCTCATGCCTGTAATCCTAGCTACTCTGGAGTTTGAGGCAGAAGGGTCACTATTTCAAGGCCTGCCTGGGAAACTTAGTAAGACCCTGTCTCAAAATACAATAAGAAAGAGCCGGGGATGCAGCTAAGTGGTAGAGTGCTCTGGGTTCAATCCCCTGTATGGGGGGGGGGGAGCATTAATGGGAAAACTGGTGAATTTCAAACAAAATCTGGAGTTTAGCTCAGAGTAATGTACCAGTGTTGGTTTCTTCGTTTTGGTGCATATTTCAGTGGATGAGGAGTTTGTGAGAACTCACTGTGCTATCTTTGCAACTCTTCTGTAAATCTAAGATAATTCCAAAATAAAAAGCTTATTAAGAAAAAGGAGGCATCTACCCTAGAGCTCAACTTTAGAATTTTTTGGATTCGAAAGTCCCTTTCCATTCCTGTGATGTGATGACGGCATCACTGAGTTTGGAGTATCCATTGGTTGAGCAAAAAGCGTAAATACAACAGTTCAGAACCCACACATGAACCGGGAGTGGTGGCGCACACTTGTAATCCCAGTACTCAGGAGGCTGAGACAGGAGGATTGCAGGTTCGTAGCCAGCCTCAGTAATTTAGCAAGGCCCTCCACAACTTATTGAGACCCTGTTTCAAAATAAAAATAAAATAGGCTGGGGGTGTAGTTCAAAGGTAGAACACCCCTGGGTTCAATCCCCAGCACACACACACACACACACACACACACACACACAGTCACCAGAACCCACATAATGTGACCAAATTTTGTCTCAGTCACTTACTAGCTGTGTGGACTCAGGCAAGTTATTTAGTATTTCTGTGCCTCAGTTTCCTCATCAATAAAATAGAGATAATAATAATTGTTCTTTTCTCCCAAGTTGTGAGGATTAAATGAGCTAATATGTGTAAAGGGCCTAGGATAGAGCTTGGCAAAGAGCAAACCATCTGAATATTATTTTTAATCACAAAAAAGTTACTAGTGCTTTTAAATGAAGTTGCCTTTTGATTATAACAATACTTAACATTTAAAATTTATGTGGGTCATGCTACAGCATAGATGAATTTCGAGTACATTGCACTAAATGAAATAAGCCAGTCACGGAAAGACAAATACTGTATGATTCTACTTAGATGAGGTCCCTCGAGTAGTCAGATCCATAGAGACAGAACGTAGACTAGTGGCTTCCAGGGCTGGGGAGGTGGGAGCGGGAGTTAGTGTTTAACAGGGCTGGGGTTTCAGTTTTGCAAGATGCAAAGAGCTCTGGATGGATCGTGGTGATGGTCACACAACAATGTGAATGTGCTTAATGCTACTGTACTGTATTCTTAAAAATGCTAAGATGGCAAATTCTCTGTGATGTGCATTTTTTTTTTTTGGCTCAGCAAGGTGAATTTTGCTTTTTGCAAAAAGGGATCCTGCCACCAGTAAAGCTAGGTAGGCAAGAACAACATGGTGGAAAACTGCTGAGTATTTTATTTCCAGTGCGGGGCTTCTGTGCTGTGCTCCTATTGGCGGGAACAGAGACTCACAATCTTTATGCCTTTGGCTGAAGGGGGTGCAGGGGGAGGGGCTGGCACTCACAATTTCCAGGAAATGCTATCTTTACAAAAAATACAAGAACACACAAGGTTCCACAATGGTGGTTCTGCAAAATGAAGCCTAAGTCAAGCTATTCCTTTGATAGAAAAGATCTAATTCTCACAATTCCCCCCTCTTTTTTTATACACTACTACTCTTTTCTTCAAATTCTGTTAGCATATGATAACTTGCTCTCAGAAGTATCATCAACTCCAGCATCCTCAGCTAATTCATAATTTTACATGATTAAAATGACAAAGAAACTGAAAAAAAAACATAGTTTGAGATGTACTATTTCTTCAATCTGCAGGCAATGGGGGTCAAGGATTTGTACATTGCTGAGTAGAACCAGGTCTACATATGGATTATCAGGTCCTTTGAGGTCAATCCTTGCTGCGCTGCACTCCAACCCCAGAGCGCGTCCCCACAGCAGCATGGTGGCATAGTGGAGTTAGGAGGCACCTGTCCCAGAAAGGGGATGCGGATATACTGGGTGTCAAGCATGCTAGGACTTTGGAAAGCATGGGTCTCAGGGGAGAGAGAGGGCATGGCACTTCTAAAGAAGCTCCCAAAGTACCAACTCCAGGCTAGACAAATGGAGCCCAGGGCATCTCTGTGGATTATGCAGACAGGGAGAGGGTGACCAGGGCTCCATGATGAAGTTTTTTTTTTTTTTTGCCAAAGGGTGGACATAGCCACATGAGTCCTGTAACTTAATCCCACCATGAAACAAGCCAAGACCTACCAAGAACCTGGTATATTCTTTAGTGCCATGAGCACAGCCCCCAGCTGACCCTCAGCCCTGTGGGCATCTGCACGCCCTCTCTAGCCTTCTTCACCCACAGGCCACTCAGGGCCTGTGGGTATGGAGTGGGTTTGTCTTAATAGCATTAAGCAGGGACTTTCTTCAACTCTGGAATTTGCTTAGTCTGGGGAAGCCCTGTTTGTTTCCTAGTTCTCAGAGCCCTTAGGGAATCCCAGGGAGTCTTTGGAGTGAGGTTTCCCCCAAGATGGCATTTGTATTTGAGTTGGGGGTGACAGTACCATGAAGGGAGGGGACATTCCTAAGGTGACAGCAAATCAGCGGTGAGCTCGGAGCTTCCTCCACCTGCACTCCAAGGTGCATCACCATGTTCAAGTGCTCCCAGAGTGTTGGGTTGTAGTTTAACTACAGGTGTGATCAGGGAGGAAATGCAGGTGTTATCAACTTTAGTTTATTATTTCATTGTTGGGAAATTGCAGCCCAAAGAGGAAGGACCTTCCCAAGTTCTCATTAGTGGTTTCAAGGCATCAGTAAGGCTTGGATTGGGATCCTTCCAAGGCCAGGTCCCAGGCTGTTTACCTACACTGGGTTCCACCCTCTCTATAACCCTCTTGTTTGCTTAAACTTTTGACAAGGTGAAAACCCTGTCACTGGGAGCCTCTGATAGAAAAAGAGAGGAGAGACAGTCAGGCACGCACTTTTTGTTCAACCCACGCTAAGCTGACTAGGGTAGACCTCAGACTTCATCTAATTCACAATGTTGATTTCTCTGGGGCCAAAAACTAATAACTACTTGAAGTTCAAAGTCACGCACAAGACAGTGCCAAGTGCTGGCCTGTCCCTGGATCAATCTTGTCAACTGTCTGCTTCTGAGCTATACCACATCCCAGGGTGGGGTCATCTACATGAACCAGGTAGCCAAAATTCTTAGGCTGCTGACCTGTTCAAAATCTTCGAGGCGTATGTGCCTCTCATTTGGGATTGTCTCACAGGGCAGACAGGCTGCTGGGCAGTAACCTCAGGCTGACCCAGACTCCTCGCCAGAGTCCACAGTAGCCAGACTGGGCAAACAAAGTTAGTCATGTGACCTCTCTGGGCCACGGCAGTCTTCTCTGGATACTGGGGCTTATGATACTTATCATATGGCTGTTGGGAGGATCAAGTGAGGAGCTGGTGGAGAAATGTTTTTAAAAGAGTAAGTGCCAAGCCAGGTGTGGTGGCGCACACTTGAAATCCCAGTACTTGGGAGGCTGAGACAGGAGGATCGCAGGTTCAAAGCCAGCCTTGGCAACTTAGCGAGACTCTCAGCAACCTAGTGAGACCCTGTTTCCAAATAAGAAATAAAGTTGGGCTGGGAGTGTAGCTTGGAGGTAGCATGCCTCTGAGTTCAATCCTCAGTATATAAAAAAAAAGTACCAAGCCAGGCGTGATGGCACACACTTATAATCCCAGTATTTGGGAGACTGAGACAGGAGGATTGCAGGTTTAAGACCAGCCTCAGCAATGTAGTAAGACTCTGAGCGACCTAGCAAGACCATGTTTCAAACTAAAAAGTAAAATGGGCTGGGGGTGGAGCTGGGAGGTAGAGCACCCCTTGGTTCAATTCCTAGTAACACACACACACACACACACACACACACACACACACGCAGAATAAGTGCTAGAAAGCTGGGTGGGCTGGCAGCCCTCTGCTCGTGTCACTGTTCTGCCTACCACGAGATGACTTAGCTGTGGGCAGAGATAAGGCCTGTCATCTGCTGCCAAGAGCAGTCCTGCAAGTCAAAGGTTTGTTGTCATTTTTAAAAACTTAACAACATGTACAAGGGCTGTTCCACTGGAATCTGGATCCTTGGTCACTAGGGAAAGTAGGTTAAAATTTCCGACCAGGGCCCCCGGCCTCCAGGGCAAGACACAGGCGCAGGCTGCCTCAGGCCCTGGCTGGCATTGTTCCTGCAGGTGACCACAGGGACAAATGCAGTTGAGTGGGAGCAGTTTCTGGGACATAGGGGAAAATATACTCCCAATCTGGGTCTCCTGTGTGCTTTAATAAGCTTGGAAAAAGCTGGCTTAGAAATGTGGTTCTTCACACGTGACATATGCCGAGTGTGGTGGCGCATGCCACTAATCCCAACTTGGGAGGCTGAGACAGGAGGATGGTAAGTTTGAGGCCAGCCTCTGCAACTTAATGAGGCCCTCAGCAACTTAGTGAGACCCTGTTTAAAAAAAAGAAAAAAAATGAAGGGCTGGGGATGTAGCTAGGATGTAGAATGCTCTATCCCCAGTAGGGGGAAAAAGTGATTCTTCACTCCCATTAAAGTTTAACTTCCCTTGGAAGTGGCAACCTCAGAGACAAGCTTGAGTTACCTGCATTTTAGTTAGTGAGTTTGTCAGACCCTTTTGCATCAAGAGTTTGATTGGGTTGGGGCGTGGGGAAGAGAGACGAGCAGGAAAGGGAGAGGGGAGAGAGTGGGAATGTAATTCAGACCAAGAATAGGATTGTGCAGATACCAAAGGTTAATGAGTTTCTGGCCTAAAATAAAATTTGGGGATTGCCTGTGAGTTGACAATGACCAGCCTCTCCTGCCTCCTTTTAGATCTATAGTTTTGAGCTGATTGAGGATATTTTGATATTTCGTATGGATCGATGAATGAGGTAATTTCCAAAGTTTTTTTTTTATCCTTTTACTGGGGATTGAAACCAGGGGTGTTTCCAAGCTACACCCCCAGCCCTTTTTTATTTTTTGTTTTGAAACAGGGTCTTGCTAGGATGTTGAGACTGGTTTCAAACCTGCAATCTTCCTGCCTCAGCCTCCCAAGTACTAGGATTACAGGCATGAGTCACCACGCCCAGCTTCTGTTTTTATTCATTTTTGAGAAACCTCAAACACATTTTCTTTTATTAAATGATCAATTCATTTAATGTGTGTGGACTTTAGGAAATATGATAGCATATCAGTTCATGTCACCACACATTCCCATTCAAAAGTCATCCCAGAGGCTTTCTTTCTCTCCTTGACATTTTTTTTTTTTTTTTTTTGCGGTACTGGGGATGGAACCCAGGGGCATTCTACCTCTGAACTATACTCCCAGCCCTATTTTTTATTCTTTATTTTGAAACAGGGTCTTATTAAGTTGCAGAGGGCCTCACTAAGTAGCTGAGGCTGGCCGCGAACCTAGATCCTCTTGTCTCAGCCTCCCAAGTACTGGGATTACAAGCCTGTGCCACCACGCCCGGCTCTCTCCTTGACATCTTTGACAGGTCTTGGTCACTTCTGTTGTCCTGCTACCTGGAAGGATAGTTCATAAATAATACATGCTCCAACATTTCTTAAGGTGATGATGATGATGACGATGATGATGTTTAATTGGCCAACTTCTTAATCCCTTTTTCTTAACTTAGTCTGAGATCTCAGTTTCCTTGACCTACTTGGATGGCTCCCCTGCAGCAGGGAAAGGAATGGGAATCCAGATCACTGGGCACTGGGGGAGCTGGATTCCCTGTTCTTGGCTAACAGCCAGAATCCAACCAAATGACTTCTCCTCTCGGGTCTTGGTTCCCTCACATAGCCAATGTGGAGGTGTGACGCAAAGGACACCAACTCAGAGGCCTACTGGGGTCAAGAGTACAGAGAGTGGGTGAAATGGGACTGGTGGGGACTGTGGCAAACTGGGGAGACTGTGCTTGTCTAACAGGGTGGCTACAGGGTTCCAGATGGCAATGCCTTAAGAGATCAATGACCCAGTTCTGACAGAACTTCTCTTTCTTCTCAAGAATATTTAGAAATTCATATTTAAATTTTTTTTTAATTTTTTCAAATGTTGGCAACTAATTAAGATTTAAAAACAAAAAACTCTAGTGGTCCAAGACAGGCTCAGACAGTTTGTCATCTCCAACTGGAAGTGTCCAGAAATGTCCTCTCAGTAAACAGGCTGTGGTTCTTTGGATAATGTTGACTCAGGGTAAGAAGGGAGATCCTGATTCCCTTCTAGTCTTCAAGTTAAAGATTCAGAAGTTGCAGGGCCAGTGCCCAGGACAGAGGGCTCTATCCCTATTAATCATCAGAGTTACCCAAGGAGTTTCAGAGGTGACAGATTATGACGTCTCCCTTAGACTCGCTGAGCAGGAAATCATCCATAGACCCATCCATCCATTCATCCATTCATTTGTCAGCCTGTTGTCAATGTATCCTTCCATCCATCCACCATCCAGAGAACACCTGTTAAGTACCACTGTGTGTTCCAGGCACAGCTATAACCATGGTGTTGGCAGCAGCCAGGGCCTGACTATTCTCAAGGGACCAAGGGGCTCTTCCAGATACCCACTTACCAACAAGCTGAGGGCTCTGGTTTCTGTAAACATTGATACCAACAGAGTTGGCTCTGGGTAAAATTTTAAAACAGTCGAACAAGGGAGGATATTAATATCTACATTTTGGACTTTTAATGCAACTCCAGGAGAAGATGCACATGCAGGGAAGGAGACAGAACCAATGACCAGTTCTCACAAAGTTTGATCTTATTAGGGAGGAAGAAAGCTGTCTCTACACAGAGACTGACTGCTGGAAAAGAAGCAACAGGGCGAACCTTAGAAAAGCGAGGAGGAAATTGCCTTTTGTTTCTGAAAGTGCCTATGCAGTAAGATTTCAAGTCAGATCGAAGCTACCTAGTGTTTTTCTCAATTAGTCATGAGGACTCAGCATGCTCACGATCTCTACTAAGCGAAGGAGGGGACACAAGAAGAGAGGAATATGCATTCAGTTCCTGCTCTTGAGACACTTAAGGTTTTATGGAGGTACAATGTTTTTATTGAGAGCAACACTAGGCAGGACATTACTAAGTATGCAATGTGTGGACAGACTCGAAGTCTTTAGAAACCTTCTCCTGAGTAGAAGAGACTGTCCCTTGTAATTGCTTCCTCTCTTTCTGGTGAGATCCTGTACTAGGCGATTCCTGGCTGTATTCTCCTGCTCTGCCTGCAGGTTCAATTAGTCTTTCCCATGTGGTTCGATGGCTCCTAGCATCAATTTTGGAGTCGAATGGCTGTGTGAGCTTAGGAAAGGTAGTTAACATCTCTGGGTGTCAGCTTTTGAATGTGTTAAATATGGGTGATCCTACTGACTTCATAGCATTATAATACAGATTAAATAGGATAGTGTATATTAAAGAGACTATGGTGTCTTGACACTCAATAATTTTATTCTGCCACAGAGAAATAGTAATACCAGTGCTCCTAAATCTGTACTACCCACTACAGTAATCACCAGCTACATGTGGCTACTGAAACCTCGAAGTGTGGCTAGAACACGTTGAGATCTGTGGTAAGTGTAAAATACACAGCAGGGCTTGGAGACTTTGAGTGAAGAAAAGAATATAAAATATTGGTTACATGTTGATAAGATTTCAGATGTATTAAGTTATATTAAATATGGTATTCATTAATTTAGCTTATTTTCTTATATTGTTTTTAAAGTGGAAATTAACTTTTTAAAAAAATTACATATGTGGCTTATACTGATTTTTCTTGGGCAGCGACATAAAGCTTTCCCAAAGTAGATGGTCTGGCACTCCCAGAGATTTTGCTGAGTGGGCTGCCTCCTATAGATTTGTCTAAGTAGAAAAACTAGGGCACCCCAGTACTTGGGAGGCTGAGACAGGAAGATTGCAGGTTCGAGACCAGCCTCAGCAACTTAGCAAGGCCTTCAGCAATTTAGTGAAACCCTGTTTCAAAATAAAAAATAGGGCTGGGGGTATAGCTCAGAGGTAGAATGCCCCTGGGTTCAATCCCCAGTACCACACATGAAAGAAAGAAGAAAGGAAGAAAGAAGAAAAAGAAAGAAAGAAAGAAAAAAGAAAGAAAGAAAGGAAGGAAGGAAGGAAGGAAGGAAGGAAGGAAGGAAGGAAGGAAGAAAGAAAGAAAGGAAAAAAGAAAAAACTAGGGCACAATTCAGCAATGGAGTACAAAGACACTCTAGACTGATGTAAAGTGACTGGATATTTTTTTTGTACTGGATAATATTTTTGGAAAGATACCAAGGAGTGATATAGCTGAGTCCTGTGGTGGTTCCATTTCTAGTCTTATGAGGAGCCTCCATACTGATCTCCATAGTGGTTGTACTAATTTACAATCCCAATAGTGTGTAAGAGTTCCTAGTTACCCACACATTCACCAGCATTTGTTATTGTTTGCATTCTTGAGGATTTCCATTCTAACTAGAGTTGGATGGAATCTCAGTGTAGTTTTGATTTGCATTTCCACGTTTGTTTATAATGTTGAACATTTTTTCATATATCTGTTGGCCATTTGTATTTTTCTTTTGAGAAATATCTATTCAGTTCAATTACCCATTTTTAAAATTGGGTTATTTGTTTCTATTGGTGTTAAGTTTTTTGAGTTCTTTATATATTCTAGATACTAGTCCTCTATCAGAGAAGTAGCTGGCAAAGGTTTTCTCTCATTCTGTAGGCTCTCTCTTCATGCTCTTGATTATTTTTTTTTTTGCTGTGCAGAAGCCTTTTAATTTGATGTCATCCCATTTATTGATTCTCAATTTTATTTCTTGAGCATTAGGAGTCTTATTGAGGAAGTTTCTACCAATGCCTATATGTTGGAGATTTGGTCCTATATTTTCTTCTAGTATCTGCAAGCTTTCTGGGCTAATTTCTAGGTCTTTGTTCCATCTTGAATTGACTTTTGTGCAGGATAAGAGATAGGGGTCTGATTTCATTCTTCTGCATATGGATATCCAGTTTTTCAAACACCATTTGTTGAAAAGGGTATCTTTTCTCCAGTGTATGTTTTTGGCACCTTTGTCACAAGTCAACTGGCTATAAGTGTGAGGATTTGCCTCTGTATCTTCTGTTCTATTCCACTGGTCTATGTGTCTGTTTTTATGCTAATACCATGCTGACTTTGTTAGTATATCTCTGTAGTGCAACTTGAAATCAGATATTGTGATGCCTTCAGCATGGTTCTTATTGCTCAGAATCACTTTGACTATTCTGGGTCTTTTGTTCTCCCATATGAATTTTAGGACCATTTTTTCTAGCATTGTGAAGAATGACATTGGTATTTTGATAGGAATTGCATTGAATCGATAGATTGCTTTTGGTTGTATGGCTTATTTATTTATTTATTTATTTATGGTACTGGAGATTGAACCCAGAGGCATTCTACCTCCGAGCTACACCCCCCAGCCCTATTTTATTTTTTATTTTTGAAACAGAGTCTCACTAAGTTGCAGAAGGCTTCCCTAACACAAACCTGTGATCCTCCTGCCTCAGCCTCCAAAGTACTGGGATTACAGGCGTGCACCACTGTGCCCAGGTAGTATGGCCATTTTGACAATATTTATTCTGCCTATACAAGAGCATGGGAAGTCTTTCCATCTTCTGAGGTTTTCTTCAGTTTCTTTCTTCAGTGTTCTATAATTTTCATTGTAGAGGTCTTTTACCTCCTTGGTTAGATTTATTCCTAAGTATTTTATTTTTTTGAGGCAATTGTGAATGAAATTGTTTTCTGAATTTATTTTTCAGTGGGTTCATGGTTGGTATAGAGAAAGGCTGTTGGTTTTTTTAAGTTGATTTTATGTCTGGCTACTTTGCAGAATTTGCATATCAGCTCTATAAGACTTCTGGTTGAATTTTTGGGGTCTTCTAAGTATAGGGTCATGTCATCTACTACACCCCCAGCACTATTTTATTTTTTTGAAACAGGGTCTTTGCTAAGTTGCTGAGGGCCTCACTAAGTTGCTAAGACTGGCCTCAAACCTGTGATCTTCCTGTTTCAGCCTCCCAAGTACTGAGATTACTGGCATGCACCACCATGCCCTGCTAAAATTACTTTTTAAAGAAAAGTATTAATGGGGGTTGAGGATGTAATTCAGTGGTAGAGCACTTGCCTAGCATGCATGAGGCCCTGGGTTTGATCACCAGCACTACAGGAAAAAAAAAAAGTTAAAAAAATGGCTCTTGCTGGGAGTGGTGGTGCATGCCTGTAATCCCAGTACTTGGGCGGCTGAAACAGGAGAATTGCAGGTTGGAAGTCAGCCTCATCAACTTAGCAAGGCTCTCAGCAACTTAGCCAGACCCTGTTTCCAAATAAAAAAATGTATACAGGGCTGGGGTATACCTCCTCCCTGGGTTTAATCCCCAGAACCCCTCCTCCCCCACAAAAAAGACTCTTACTTATTTGCTATGATCCAAAGTCAAATATGGACACCCATAGAGCCACACACCCTTTGAGCCTCTTCCCATGACAGCCTCACTAAACACATTATTTTTGGATTATATGTCCAGTATCATATCTCTGTTGACCCAATCCTAGAAGACAGAAGTATATTCATGCATTCAAAGTTTTCATCCATCAGTAATGAACAAAACTGTAAAGGAAAATAGAATAAAAATTTTGAAAGCAAAAATAAAAGCATCTATTGTTTTAATCTCTTTAAAGATTACCATAAAAAAATGCATCTGCATTCCAGGACCACAGTACCTTAGAAAACCAAACAAACTGGAGCAAAGAGAAATGAATCCCATCTGAGTCCTTTGAATCAGCTTGGTTTTCCAAAATGCTTTGCATAACTGACCCCCACTTCCTGATATTCTAGATAAATAATTATTCCATATCACCCTTACCCAGAAAACTTATCATCTGCGTCAGACAGGAACTAGCTTTGTCAGATAGTTGGCCAGAGTTGGGCGGGAGTAAGGTGAGGGGAAACCGGAGAAGGGGAGGCGTATGTGGAGGCACAGAACCAGAAGGACCTTGGCCGGGAGCTAGTGGTGTCTGCAGACTCACTCACAGTGACCTGGCGGGTTCCAGTCCCTCCTGCAGAAGTTCCATGTAAAAGAGTGACGGCTGCAGGAGCATGGGATGAAGGGCTAATTAAGGATCTCTTTGAGGAGAGCAAATATTTAGGGAGCTCCCGAGTCTATTTTTATGGAGTATGGCCGGTGTTACATTTACCTTTGTTAGAGGTCCCATAGCCAGACAAACAGAGAGCGTCAGTGTCCTGTCTGGAAAGGGGCCACGCGCTGGAACCCAGAGATGCACATTCACTACTTGACGGCAGCCCAGGAGAGGCTGCTACACTGAGATCGTTCCTGGAAATGATCAGAGCAAGGGGCACTGGAGTGTTTTCCATGGACCCAATGGGACCACAGCTGGCTCATTTGGGGTCTTATCTATTATGCCCACCTATAGGGGCAGACAAAGGCCAGAGATGCCCAGGTACTAAGGAAGCAGTTGCAAGTGATAAACCCGAGAAGAGAAAAACTGAAGGAGACAACTAATGAGCTGAAAGCCACCAAGAGCCTGTAACTCATAACTCTGAAAGAAAAAGGACATTTTATTCTTCTATTAGGTGCATCCGAGGACAACTGCTTTATGTGGCTACAAACAGTCAAATATATCAGGCCCAGGGATTGTCAAGCCATCCAGCCAAGAAACAACTGTTCTATATCCCCTTTCTTTTCCTTCCTTCCTCCAACCTCCAACTTCAGCTCTAAGGATGAATAAAGTCCTTGCTACCACGTGAAGGGGAGGCATGCAGAAAGAGAGCAGACAGAGACATGGCTCTCCTGTCCTTGTTGCAAGGTTCCAGCCTGGAGCAGATCTTATCTGGTGCAAAAGATTAACTCTTTATCAATTGCAGAATTGAGACTGTTCTCTCAGTTTTTAATGACCAAAGGCTACCTTTGAAGAATGAGCAGGAAAAAAAGAAATGTCAGAGCTGTTGAAATTTGTATCCAGAGGCAAGAGGCGATTACCCTTGCTGAATGAAGTTTGTTGGGGAGTCAAAGTTTATGGTGGGAATCCAAAATGGAGTTTTGCCCAATGTCACACATTATGCTTATACAATGTGCAGATTACACAAGTTATGCTTTCGTTTATATCTTTAACACCCTAAGCATATTTATTTTAAAGTCTCAGAGCATTCTATGCAATTAATTTCATTTGGAGTGAATTAATGTTTTGAGTGTTAATTCTGTAGACTGTCTTTCTAATGATTGGGTTTCTGCCCATGTTTTGGAATTTTGATGTGCAGTCTTATTTGAGTTGTGGAGGCCTGGAGAACTTATTTGTTCTGTCTTCTTCTTTTTTTTTTTTTTTCTTCGTACGAACTCCCTGTCAAGCACCTTTGCTGTTGTCCTCAATCCAGAACCGGACCCTAGAATGGAAGTTCCATTTCCTGCCCTGTAGGTGGGTTGGGGACTCTGTAGATCTGGATGCAGAAGCCAAGGGTAGCAGTCTCAGTTCTTGGTCACACAGCACTGTCTTATTCTCCTGCCTCTCACGTCTGCAGTTTTTGAAGATGTATGGCCTGGGCCGGGGGTTGGTCAGCCTAATTTTATGGGTAAGAAGGGAGCCCCACTCCAGAGCCTACCTTCAAATGAGCCTCTCTCTTGTCCCTTCTGTGATCTTGAGTGGGGCTCCCTTGCTCCTGGCGTCCACTGTCTGCCTCCAAACGTGGGGCCCAGCAGATTGCCACTCTGAGCCTCTATTTCTCATCCACAAAGACGTTAATCTTGTTTTTTAGTCTGGCTAAGTCTTTTTGGTTATCCTTTAAACATATTTTGTCTGTCAACACTTAATGATCAAAGAGTGAGCGCACGGCCCCATTTTGACAGGAAGTACCCACAGTCTCTATGATCCAAATGAGTGGCCCCGCTGCACGAGGAAAGAGGAAGAGGAGGTCCCCAAGGCCACCCTTCAAGTTGCATCCCGAGACACGCATCTAACAGCGGAGCTTCAAAACACACGAAAGAACTGATACAAAGAGAGGAAGAACGGACAAATCTACAATTTATTGGAAACTTTACTACTTTGTTTTATTTTTCTCTGCAGTGCTGGAAGACTGGAATCTAATTAATTTTATATGGTCTCCTTGAAAAATCAGAAGATTAATAGTTCCTTGCCCTCAAGAAAGGGAAATTAAATTTTTCCACTGCTAATTATTCTGACTTAGAATTTAATGGGCCATGGAAAATGGTTGTGAAAGAAGAGAAAGGAGGGAGAGTCTGAGAATAGACGGCGGAGGTGGGGGGACTTGACTGCACTCAGAATAAAGGTCAAAGATGGGAGTGGAAGTCTATGAGCAGAATCATGTACCACCAAGCGGCAGAGTTCAAGGAGACAGTGAGGCCTCCCCTGAATGGCAATGCAATGCTCCAGGCAGCTGTGCCTCAGAGCACTGAGAGTCCCAGCCTTTCTGTAACATTCTGCAACCCAAGTGAATGAGCGCTGCTTGACCAAAAAGGGATATATGAAGTATGACAATGGGTGTCTGGGCAATCATCAAAACAGATTACTGGCCGGGCGTGGTGGCGCACGCTTGTAATTCCAGTACTTTGGGAGGCGGAGACCGGAGGATCCGGGTTCGCGTCCAGCCTCACCTCTCTCACTCTCTCTCTCCCTGTCTCTCTCTCTCTCTCTCTCTCTCTCTCTCTCTCCTTAGTGAGGCCCTCCGCAACTTCGTGAGACCCGGTTTCAAAATAAAGTATAAAAAATAGGGCTGGGGGCATAGCGCGGAGGTAGAACGCCCCTGTGTTCAATCCCCGGTACCACAAAAAAATAAAAAACAACAGATTACTAATGAGCGAGGGGTCTCCCGGAGGTCTAGATACAGCCTCAAACCCCAGAACCTCTGTGAAACCCGTTGGAAAGTGTGGGTCTTTCTAGTAATGAGTGAGATTGGATTATCAGCATGATTCAATGGGAGCTGAGGGTTGCGTTCATTTATTTCTTCCTTTCCAGACTACATGACTTTTATCCTCCCCCCACTGCATTGTGTTTTATTGCATTGACTAAGACTTCCAGGGTGATGTTGAGTAGCAGTGGTGAAAGAGGATATCCTTGCCTTGTTTCTAGAAAAAAACATTCATTTTTTCACCCACAAAAATGATGCTTGCTATAGGCTTTTTGTAAATATCCTTTATCAGGTTAGGAAATTTTTCTGTAGCTCCTAGTTCACTGAGAGTGTTTTGTTTTTTTTTTTTTTTTTTGCGGTACCGGGGATTGAACGCAGGGGTGTTCTACCTCTGCGTTACACTCCCGGCCCTATTTTTTTTTATACTTTATTTTGAAACCGGGTCTCACGAAGTTGCGGAGGGCCTCACTAGGTAGAGAGAGAGAGAGAGACAGGGAGTGAGAGAGAGAGAGAAAGAGAGAGAGAGCTGAGGCTGGCCGCGAACCCGGATCCTCCGGTCTCCGCCTCCCAAAGTACTGGGATTACAAGCCTGCGCCACCACACCGGCCTTGGTTTTGTTTTTTAAATCATGAATGGAAGCTGGGTGTGGTGGCCCAGGCCTGTAAATCCCAGTATGTGGGAGGCTGAGACTGGAAGATCGCAGGTTTGAGGGCAGCCTCAGCAACTTAGTGAGGCCCTCAGCAACTTAGTGACACCCTGTTTCAAAATAAAAAATAAAATAGGGCTGGGGGATGTAGCTCGAAGGTAGAACAACTTCTGGGTTCAATCCCTAGTTACACAAACACACACAATCATGAATGGATGTTGATTTTTGTCAAATGTGTTTTCTGCATCTTTTCAGAAAATCGTGTTTTTTTCTTTAGTATGTTAATACTATGAAATAAATTCATTGATTTTCAAATGTGAACCAGCCAAGCATTCCTGTAATGAATCTCTCTTGGTCATGATTTATTGTCCTTTTTACATATTGCTGGATTCTATTTGATAATATTTTGTTGCTTCCATGCAACTATCTGTACCTATCTTCATGACTGATGATGATCTACTTTATTTTTCTAGTGATGTCTTTGTCTGATTTTGGCATGGGGCAATGCTGGCTTCTCAAATGAATTGGAAGCTGGGCGTGGTGGCACACACCTGTAATCCTAGCACTTGGGAGGCTGAGACAGGAGGATCGCAGGTTCAAGGACAGCCTCAGCAACTTAGTGAGGCCTTGTTTCAAAATAAAATAAAATAGGGCTAGGGGTGTAGCTCAGAGGCAGAATGCCCCTTTCAAACCCCAGTATCACACACACACATTGTAAAGTGTTCCTGCCTCCTCTGTCGCTGTGTTCGTTGCTGGCATTTCCATTAGATTGTATCTTGCAGTTTCTACATTTTTGCTGATCTTGCATATTGGCCATCTTTTTCTATTAGAGTCTTTGACATATTAATCACAGTTGTTGAAAGTTTCCTGTCAGTTCCAACCTCTGTGTTGAGCCTGATTCTGTTGGTTCTGTTCTGTTGCTGTGGTCTGGAGCTAACATGTAGCTCTGGGCTTGAAGCATGTCCCTGCCTTTCTTCCAGGGGTAGAGGGTTTCATCTCTGGGTTTTATCTCCAGCTTCAAAGGGTTTTCACCAGTGCCCTGGGGGCTATTGTGTTGTTGTCCTTTTCCCTACACACTGAAGCTTTTCTTCCCTAGGGGTGATGGGGGACAGGCATCTGGTTGGGGGTTTGTGTCCCTCCTGTGATGGCTGCCACCCCTTACCCCCAGGCCTGTATCCTGTGGGATGCTTTCTCAGTATTCCTCCCAACCTTGGGGTCTGTGGAGAAAAGTCTGGAAGAAGATACAGACTCCCCCCGTGGACTTCACATTTTCTTGTGAGCCACACTCCATCCCTATGAGTTCACTGAGGATTCCTGCTGAATTCTCATTGGTGTGCCACAG
This sequence comes from Glis glis, assembly GCA_004027185.1. Lineage (NCBI taxonomy): Eukaryota > Metazoa > Chordata > Mammalia > Rodentia > Gliridae > Glis > Glis glis. The sequence goes on along the minus strand of PVJS01018867.1, from coordinate 3,082 downwards.
GGAAGCCAGTGTGCCTGTCCTGTCTCTCTGTAGGCACCTGCTTCTTAGATTTCAGGCTAATTGGTTGCCTATGATCTTAGCCTTCTCTCGGGTTTAATGAAAGTTGTAAAGCCCCAGATTTTCCAGTTTTTGTTGTTGTAAAGGTAGAAGCCATATTCTTTCCAGTTTTGGACACGTGGAGCAGAAAATGGGAGTCAGAGTTGAGTTAATTTAAAGGAAAAGAAAAGTTTAAAAATCACCAGGTAATTTTGCTCACCTGGTTTGTGGACTGAATTGCTAACCACTTATAGTATATTGCCACTGGTCCTTCTAGTTCCTGTGAGGGAAGTGATTACAATTCCCATTTACAGATGAGGATCCAGCTGGTGAGGAAAGGGGCCCGACTTCCCTCTTCCCTCCTACCTGACTGCACAGGAACAGGGGGGCTGCCTCCTGGGATTAGAAAGAGTAAATGTGAGACTAGCAGGACCCTGGGGGAGGAGGTGGTGCAGCCCCATCCTCGCCTGTACTCAGGTGCAGTTTTAAGGTCTGAGCTGGGGGTATGACCGAGGAGTGTAGCAAGGGGAGATGTCGGGCATAGCTTGGGGTGCATGGAGGCTCTAGCTGGCAGGTTTCATGCAAGAGTCAGTAGGAAGTGGACCTGAAGAGATCTGGGAAGCTTTCTATGGAGCCCTTTGCTGCCCACGCAAGCAAGGCAGAGTCCTCAGAGCCTTGGAGTGTGGGCTCAGTCTCCGGGCAATGGAGGCGTGCTTCCTAATGTCGGGGAATCCAGGCGTTGGCCCTGTGGGGGATGTGGGGCTGGGGGTGGGGGAATCCATATGGGAAAAACAGTGCTGGAGATGGGGCTGCTGGATAATAACCCTGAAGCTCCTACTTGATCAAAGTCCTCCTTCCTCCCTTCCTCAGAATTACTCCCAGACTCAGGACTCCAGGCAAAGGGCGGGATTGCACCGCCTTCCTTGCACACACACACCCATGCACACACACACACTGTCCTTTTGTGACATCCCCTAATGTTCCAATTATATATTCATTCATTCGTTCGTTCATTCATTCATTCATTCATTCATTCACTCAGTCAATACTATTCACTGTTGCCAATCCCTGCACCCTGTAGCCTGGTCTTCTTGAATAAAGGGGAAGGGGGATTTAAAGGAATAAAGTAGAGGGGATGAGGATGGGGAGGCATGCAAGTTAGTGGCCCTTACTGCTCTGTTCCTCTAGGAGCTGACCCAAGTAAGGGCAGAGTGCGGGAAAGGGTGAGGACCAGCCCTGTGGGGTTTTGGAACCCCACAGTTAAGTAATGTCCCCGTGTAAACTGGTGGCTGGCCAGGCACCAGAGCCCTGCTGGGGGCACAAACCATGTCCACCTTTGAGCTCTCCTCTCCCCACACAAAAAGCCACAGATTCCCAGCATGCCGTCGACATGCCGGGCAACCCTCCCCTTCCCTGATTCTCTCCCACCCCCCACCCCCTTGTGGGCCTCTCTGCTGGACCCCTTGTTCCCAAGGCTGGTCTCCCACTTCTAGGCCTCCATGGAACCCCTGCCCAGCCAAACCACCATGCCCTTCAAGCCCAGCTTAACTGCCTCTCCTCAGGAACCTTGTCTGAACCCTCCAGGTAGGATGAATCACTCTACCTCTTGGCCCTCATGCCGGGTTGCTTGAGCCTCTCTTTCACACTTAGCCTCCTTCAGTTGTGTTTCACTAGAGGCAGCCTGAGAGCTGGAGCTTCTTTACTATTGTCCCTGACTCCTGGGTTGTGTTCCGCAATGCTGAAATAAGACCTGGTCCTTCCCTCCCTCCCTCCCTTCCTTCCTTTTCTTTCTTTTCTGTACTGGGGATTGAGTCTAGGCACATTCTACCTCCAAGCTATAGCCCCAGACCTTTTTATTTTTTATTTTGAAACAGGACCTTGTTAAGTTGCAGGGGGCCTCACTAAGTTGCTGAGACTGGCCTTGAACCTGTGATCCTCCTATCTCAGCCTCCCAAGTACTAGGATTACAGGTGTGCACCATCATGCCTGTTTCCCATGTGACCCTTTCCTTGGCCTCCCATTGTTCCCGAGTTCAACTTGAACCTGCAAGGCTCTTGTGATCTGACTCCTTCTCCTGCCTCAGCTGTAATCCCCCTTGATGCAGGAACCAGAACACAGCCATGTTTTCCTCTTCAGAGTGTTTCTAGCACTTGCCCGGCACAGAGGAAGCACTCAATAAATGCATGTCAAGATTAAATGAATAGCCAGGCATGGTGGCACATGTCTGTAATTCTAGTACTTGGGAGGCTGAGACAGGAGGATCGCAGGTTCGAGGACAGCCTCAGCAAGTAGTAAGACTCTCATCAACCTAGTGAGACCCTGTTTCCTAATAAGAAATAAAATTGGGCTGGGGGTGTAGCTCGAAGGTAGAATGCCTCTGGATTCAATCCCCAGTACCACACACACACACACAAAAGAAATGAAATGAAATTTTAGTCAAGTAATTGATTTCCACAAGCCAAAAATTAGCTTGTTTCATCTTTCACGGGGAAAAACAAACTGGCCCCATGTTCTCTTTTCCTCATTCCATATTCCTTTAGTGTGATTTGGGGAAAAAATCATCTTTTGAGTTGTAATTATTTGATGAAATCTTCAGGTAGCCTTGTGGACTGGATTGAGTTCAATCTTAAGAGCTCTATAAGCAGCCAGTCTATAATTCACCACATCGGCAAAGGGCTGCTGGCTGTTTTCAGTTCTTTCTGGAATAACAACAATCATTTCTGCCAGGCTTTGTCTCAGACAGTCTGGTAAGACAGTGAGGGAAAAGCCCCTGCATTGTTTCCACATTTCTTGGGAAGGAGAGTCCCTGGAGGTAAAGAAGGTTGGAGGGAGAGGCAGAGGCCACATTTTCCTGGTAGTAGTGGAGCTGAAACTGCTCGGGTCTTCGGCCTCCAGACCTGGGCTCACTTCCCCACACATCAGCCCCACCTTGTCTCCTGAGTCAGACTTTTGCTTCTCTGTGCCTCAGTTTCCACATCTTTCAAGTGATAAGAGCCGGTTCTCAGAAGACAAAAGGAGGTACTGCCAGTAAAAAAAAAAAAAAGGG